>CBVK0101332054.1:0-27531 GCA_900067695.1 Picea abies
CTATCATCATGATCCCAATTTCTCTCCCCCTTTGACATCAATGGCAAAGGTTAGGGCTTCTCCCCTTGAGTTTAATGGCAAAAGGTAACCTTCTTGTTTGGTCTGCTCCCCCTGAACATGTGGCACTCAATAATACTTCATCCTTATTTTTGGTCTTTGGGACTTTTTCTTCCTTGGAATCATTTTTTGTGGCTTCTGTCTTCTCTCTCTTTTTCATTTCTAGGATGTATATGTTGTTTGGTCTTGTTTTTGCAGTTGCAACCAATCTTCCCGAGTTATTTTCTCTGATTTTACATTTTCGGGAGTCAAACGTAAGAGTGTATCCTTGATCACATATTTTGCTGACACTGAGGAGATTATGCTTCAGATCTTCAACCAATAGGACTTTTCTCGCTTTTACATTTTCACTTCCAAGCTTTACAGTTCCTTTTCCAAATATTTTGGTAGATGAGTCATCTCCAAATGCAACATTTCCACCTCTTTTCTTCAAGCTGACAAATTTGCTTTGATCTCCGGTCATATGAGATGAGCACCCACTATCTATGAACCATTCATCTTCTTCTTTGCATTCTTTAGTGATCAATGCTATTCTACAATTTTCATTTTGTGGAATTTCTTTTCTTTTCCATGTTGTAGTTGGTATGCAGACATTTGACATACGATTATCTTCCTTCATCTCTCTGTAATATTGTGCTTTGTGACCAAGATTATTGCAGTTGTAACATACAATATTTTCATCCATTAATGGGTCAAATGGATTATAATTTCTGTTGACAGGTCTACGAACATTTCCATATCTACTATTTTCACAATTCATGTAGCTTGCATAGTTATTCCTTTCATTGATTCTACAATTGATTGCCTTGTGTCCAAAATTTCCACAAGTATAACAATGTCCAAGAAAGAAATTTTGATACCTTGGCATAAGTGATCTTCTTTGTGGTGTGGTCCATCTGGGTTCACGATCTATTCTTCTGTAGTTTCCTTCATAATGATTGCTTTCATACTTGATGGGAGAGGATCTTCTTGATGTCTCTTTCCTTCTGAATTCTAGTTTTCTATCTTGTTGTTCAACTTGTTTTGGAGTGTTGGTTTCATCATTTTCAACTTCTTTATCTTATTTTGTTGTCTTCAAACTGTCATTGTATCCTAGTCTTGTCTTGTCATTTGGAGATCTTTGACTACTAAGGATCTCATCTAATTTTTCAGTGCTTTTTTCGAACTTCTTCAACTTTTTTGTTGTCAATAGTTGCTCCCCTTTTGTGTGATCCAATTTTGCTTTCGATTTCTCATAATCTTCTAATTGTTCCTTCAAGCTATTAATGGTATTTTCAAGATTGTATTCTCTTCTTCAAAACTACTCAATTCACCTTTTAGTATTATGTTTCAACATGCTTCAACATGCTTCAACTTTTCAAGATTCTCATCTTCATGTTCACTCTCTGCATTGTCTTTGTATCCCCAAATGGAATTAAGGTTGGTTTCTTCATCTGAATCTTCTTCACAAATGATTTCTTCTTCTTTAGATATATTATGATCATCATCCTGGGTTTCTTGGGTTATGAAGAGAACTCATCAAATTTTACATCTATGGCTTCAACTGTTTCGTTCAATCTGAAGTTGTAACATTTATAAGCTTTCCTTGAACAGGAATACCCAACTAAAATACCTTCATTTGTTCTAGATTCCAACTTACCCAAATGCTTGTCAACTCTTTTGATATAACATTTGTTGCCAAAAATTCTGAAATGTTTAACACTAGCTGGTCTGCCTTTCCATAATTGATAGGGTGTCTTAAAATGATTGTTTCTCAGCAAACTTCTATTCAAAATGTGAACAGTAGTATGAAAAACTTGAGGCCATAGTATATTACTTAGTTTAGATTCATTAAACATAGTTCTAGCCATCTCCATAACAATCCTATTTTTTCTTTCAACCACTCCATTTTGTTGAGGTGTTTCAATAACAAAAAAATATCTTCTTATCCCATTTTCATCATAGTATCTGTTGAATTCTTTAGACACAAATTCCCCTCCTTTATCTGATCTTAAACATTTAATTTTCATGTCACATTCATTTTTAGTTGACTCCTTGAAGGTTTGAAAACAACTAAAAGTTTCAGATTTCTTTTTCAATAAAAACATCCATGTCATTCTAGTAAAGTCATCCACAAATAACAGAAAATATCTTTCTCCTTTTAACCCTGTTGTTCTCATAGGTCCACAGACATTAACATGTATTATTTCCAATGGTTTAGTTGTTGAATGTTCTTTGGTTTTGAATTTAACTATAGTTTGCTTACCATGTTGACATTGCTTGTAGACAGAACTTGAAAGATTCTTTATGACAAGTAAATCTCTTATTGCTTCCCTTTTATTCAACTGAATCCGATTTTCAAAGTTAATGTGTCCAAGTCTTTTGTGCCACAACCAACTTTCATCTTCACTCCCAAGATAACATTTTTTTTCTTCATCTAGTATGTAAATGTTTTTTTAAGTTCTTGTGGCTGTTCCAACTAGTTTATTTGATTTTATATCCCTGATTCGACATCCTTTTGAATTAAAAATCATAAAGAGACCTTTATTATAGGTTTGACTTACACTCAATAAGTTATGTTCCATTTCCTCAACCAACAAGACATTTTCAACCATGATTTTCTTGTTGTTTAGACATACAGTTCCTTTTCCAACTATCCTAGCTGATTGATCATTTCCAAAGGTGACTGCACCTTCTTTTCCTTCATCTAGTTCAACAAAGAGTTGTTTTCTACCTGTCATATGCTTTGAACATCCACTATCCACAACCCATTTTACCTTATGTTCTTCTTGTAGAGCTATAGTGCATTTTTCAATGTTCATATTTTCACTTTTCTTTTTCCAAAATTTGGTTTTCAGATCTGTGTAAGTGGGTTCATTAAATTTCTGAAAACTCATAGGACAATTTCTTGACACATGCCCAAAGTTGTTAGACTTGTAACATTCAGTCTCATATCTTAAGGTGTCAAATCTATTGTAAGAGTAGTTCATATTGTTTTGACTTGTTTTACCATGTCCTCTTCCATATTCAAAATTAGACCTTTCATGACTGTTATGTGCATTTATCTTTCTTGAAAAACTATTACAAAATGCAGCCTTATGTCCATACTTATAACAAAAGAAACAGTGGCCTTCAAACTTGTTTTTATGTCTGCCATAACTTCTTCTATGCACTGTTGAACCCTGATTTTCTTCTTGCCTTTCTGATTCCATCCTCTTGCTACTAATTTTCTCATGATTATCCTCTGTACGTGCTTTCTCAACACTTGAACTAGAACATCCATTAGTTACTACAGATTTATAACCAATTCTAGTCTTATCATATGTTGATCTTTGACTACTAATAATTTGATCTAACACTTAAGAACTCTGATTCATGTTATTTTCTTGTACTTTCTTTCCGAATGAGACTACTTCAATTTTTAAACCTTCATTTTCCTTATCCTTTTCTGCAAGCATTTTAGTTATAGCTTCTTCAGTCACTCTAGCCTCTTCTATTTTAAGTTGTAAGTCAACTACCATGATTTCAGTGCTATCAACCAAACCATTTGATTTTTGTAATTCAAATTCTAGATTCTCAATTTCTCTTTTAAAATGTTTGCATTCCCTTCTCACTTTTCTTAATTCACTTAAAGCACTTACCAATTCAGCTTCTAGATCAACTTCACCTTCTTCTTCTTCACCAGACTGATCATCCTGTTTTTCCATAGCCATAAAAAGTTGCACATCTAAACTGTCATCACTCTCACCAGATTTTGAAATATCACTGTCATCTTTTATACAAAAGCTTTTCTTTTTGTAAGTTATTCTTTGAAAAAACTTCTTATGTCTATTCTTGAATTCTTTAGGGTTTCTATCACTGTCTTCTTCATTATCAGTATACTTATTGTAAGGACACTTAGATGAAAAATGTCCTATTCTACCACAACCAAAGCATTTAAGAGGAAGCTTACCTTTATACTTGCCAGTACCTCTTTTCAAATTTTTAACAAAAAATGCTTCTTCCACGTCACCTTCCGACTCCTCATGACTGCTGATTTCTTCTTCAACCTTTTTCTTATCTTTCTTTGCTACCTTGAAAGCTGCTTCTTTCCTGAAATCATTCTCACCAGAGGTTCTCATCTCATATGATGTTAGTCTTCCATGTAATTCATCCATTTCTAAAGTATCAAGATCTGTTCTTTCTTTTAATGCAAATATTTTTGAATCAAATCTTGCAGGAAGTGATCTAAGTACCTTTTTCACAATAATATTATTATTAACTGTTTCTCCTAGACCTCTCATGGTATTAACAACTTCATCAATACGAAGAAAGTAGGTAGCTATATCTTCATATTCTTCCATTTTCAGGCTTTCAAATTGACTTCTATATGATTATAGCTTAGCACTCTTTACCTTAGTGTCTCCTTCATATACATATTTCAATTTATCTCATATTTCTTTTGCTGATGCACAATGCATAACTTTAACAAATTTTGACCCTGCTAGACCTCCTAGTATTGCATACATAGCTTTGGAATTACTCTCATAGAGTCTCTTACCTTTAGCATCTATTGGAATGGTTGTCGGGACTTTATATTCATTTAGTACAACCTTCCAGATATCTACTCCTTGAGTTTGTAAAAACAACTTCATCCTAATACTCCAAAAAACATAATTATGACCATCAAATAAAGGAAATCCATGTTTTGTAAATTTTGACTTCTTATCCATTATGAATGATAAAAAAAATTCCAGTGGTTAAACTAATATCTTGAAGTAACCTCACTCTGATACCAATTGTTGAACATGATAAGTCAACTAAGAGGGGGGGTGAATCAGTTGTATAAATTTTCTTTCATTTTATAAGAAGATTACTTATTAATCAATAAATCATGCCTTTAACATTTAACTTGCAGTAATACATTTAACCAATAAATATACAATCACATAAATGAAACAGTGAAATAGTGATTTTTCATGAGGAAACCCAAAAGGGAAAAACCTCTTCTTCTTATGAATGAAAGGCAAGCTCCAACTCCTCTTTACATTCTTGTTTTATCTGAGCTACAACCCAGATACGTCTACTACCTTTGTTTCTTCAGCACCTACTAAATGGAAGCTAAAACTCCCATATGTACAAGCACCAACTTGTACAGGAGACTTTTACAGTCTCCCCTTGCTCCTCCCTACCACCCTGAAATCATTCTCTGTCACTAAGAACCTGCAAACCAACTCTTTATCTTCTCTGTCAAATATTAAGCATTCAAATACTCTCTGCACAATTCATTCTTGATCAGACCACTTAGATTTATCAATCTGTGTATGTGTCTTCCCTCCTTTGTCTTTTCTTTTCCTCAAATTTTACAGAGCCATATATCTCCCATAATCCTCTCTTTTTTCTTTTCTTGCAACATTCACTTTATATATCTTCTTGTATCATCAGCGTGTACAATCGAACCCTTAGGCTTCAAAGGATCAGTTACAATAACTGAATAACTTCCTTACAGTAATTCTTATTGGCCAAGGCATCAAGACGAACAATATCCACATGATCAGTTTAAACATTTAACCAACACCGTTCAATGAACATACATCTGTTTTAATTTTTCAACACATAATAACCCTTGAGCGCTTTGGAAAACCACTTGTGCTAACCCATATGTCCATTGGCCGTGACCACAGGTTAATCGAAATTCATTTCACATTTCGCATTTCGACAATTTGGCAATCCTGTGTCGAAGAGTCTTGACACTTCAAGTTAAGAAACCCCGAAATAGAGCTTAGCTTCATGCTAGCTCTTCCCTCTCACATGACCATCGGTGGTAACCACTGCCTACACCAAAAAGGTATTTCAGCATTTCACATTTCGGCGTTTCGACATTTCTTGTGATGAAGTGTTTCAATACTCCAAGTCATGAACCCTGAAATTTTTGGGGTTTCGCATTTCAACATTTCAACATTTCTGTGATGAAGTATTTCAACACTCCAAGTCATGAACCCCAAAATGATTTGACGGCTTCACATTTGATCTGATGGACATAGATCAGATGATTCTCGTTAACTTCTTGAGGATAGATCAATGGTCATAGACAACTCTTATATTACTCCTCCAATGCTTAATCCAACGTATATGACTTAATCATTCATCGAGATGGATGGCTGTCGTGGTTTCAATATTTTGGCATTCGGGACTTCGTGATGTTGAAGTTTTTGCTTACCATGCAAAAATCTCGAAATAGAAACTCCCGGAATCCCGAAATAGAAACTCCCAGAATCATGTGACATGTGTCCCTTTCGATATTTCGACATTCGGGACTTCGTGATGTTAGAGTTTTTGCTTACCATGCAAAAATTCTGAAATAGAAACTCCCAGAATCCCGAAATAGAAACTCCCAGAGTGACGATATCCAAAATTCAAGCTGTGCCTGTGCAAACTGACCAACAAACTCCCCCTTTGGCATTTTAAAGTTTGACATTAATGACAAAAACAAGTCCTGTGCAAACTATGCAAGTTACAATTCTTGCCAACAAATACTAAATTCATATCACTCATGCTCCCATTGTGACCATCGTATCCCTTGGAACCATGCCTCTGTGCTGTTTCTCCAAGCATTTGCCTTTGCATGTGATAAATATCTCCCCCTTTGTCATCAATGGAAAATGTATCTTTCCATCCGAGGCTGCTCCCCTTGACTGAACTCTTCTTGAAATTGATCTCCTAACCTGAACTGTCCTCTTTATGGTGCTTCCTCATGTAAATATAATACATATGATATAAGCATTCAAAAACATTCATTTTGGAGTATAAATTACTCCGAGTCTCTGGCGAAGATACTCAAAGGCTTCCCTTGGAAGCAGTTTTGTAAAGAGAACTGCCACTTGTTCTTTTTTGCCCACATATTCAACTTTGATATTTCTCTCTACAACCCGTTCTTGTAAAAAGTGATACTTTATTGGAATGTGCTTCGTCTTGGAGTGAATCACTGGGTTCTTTGAAATATTGATGGCACTTGTATTATCACAATAGATTATAATGGGCTCATCATACTCAACCTATATATCTGACAAAGTTTGTTTCATCCATAGAACCTGAGTACAACATACTGCTGCTACAATATTCTCTGCTTAGGTTGTAGATAAAGATACTAATGATTGTTTCTTGCTTAGCCAAGATACTAAACACTCACCCAAGTAGAATGTTGCTCCATTGGTGCTTCATCGGTCATCAATGCAACCTTCCCAATCTGCATTTGTGTAGGAAATAAGTGATAGATCCTTTCCTTTTGGATAACATAATCCAAATTCTTATGTTCCTTTGAGATATATTAAAATACTCTTCACTGCTAATACATGTGATTCCTTTGCTGCTGCTTGAAATTGTGCCACATGTACAACTACCTGCATTACATTTGGTCTGGATGTTGTCACATATAGTAAGATACCAATCATTGACCTGTATTGCCTTTGGTCTATAGACTTTAAATCATCATCTTTGCTCAACTTGCAATTGTTTTTCATAGGAGTGGTAACTGGTTTGCAACCTTCCATTCCAAACCTCTTTAACATTTCTCTGATATACTTAATTTGAGAAATAAAAATTCCTTGGTTTCTTTGATGTATCTGAAGACCCAGAAAGAAGGATAGTTCTTCGAATAATGACATTTAAAATTCATTTTGCATATCCTTTGAAAATTTATGGCTTAACCTGTCATCAATACTTCCAAAAATAATATCATCAACATAAATTTCAATTAATAAAATACTATCTTAAGTTACCTTGATGTAGAGGTTGTTGTCTGCATTTCCTTTTCTGAACCTTGTCTATTGTATATTTTTATCCAGTCTAGAGTACCATGCTCTAGGAGCCCGTTTTAGACCATAAAAGGCCTTCTTCAATTTACACACATAATCTACGTTCTATGAAAACTGAAATCCTCACGGTTGTTCAATGTAGACTTCTTCTTCAAGTTCCCCATTCAGAAAAGCTAATTTCACATCCATCTGATACACTTTAATATTCTTGGAGCATGCATAAACTAAAAACAATAAGATTTCTTCCATTCTGGAAACCGGGGAAAATGTCTCTTCAAAGTCAATTCCTTCAACTTGTGTTTTTCCTTTACATACCAATCTAACTTTTTCCCTTGTAACCTGTCCATCTTCATTCAATTTATTTATGAAAACCCACTTCGTGCCAATCACATTCTTATTCTTTGGTCTTGGAACCAATTCCCAAGTGTCATTATTCTATATTTGGTCCAATTCTTCATCCATGACCTTATTCCAAAATTCATCCTTGCCGACCTCTTCAAAACTACTTGGTTCAATCGTAGATAAGAGTGCTAGGTGTGTTTGTTTTGGTGAACATATTATTCTTCTAGTCTCAACTCCTACATATTTGTTTCTGATAATATGATATGAAGGATGATTCTTTTGTACTCATTTTCTAGGTGTCTTTGGAGGCACTTGTTGAAATTGCTCTTCTACTTTTGTTTTATCCTCTTCATCTTCCCCTTCTACTTCTTCTTCATCTTCTGCTTCTTCTTCGTAAAGTTGTTCCATTGATTAATTTTTTTCTTCCTTTAATTCTCGTCCACCTTTTTCACCAATTGTTACATTGATGCTTTCCACAAATTTGTTCAACCTCATATTGTATCACTTGTATGCTTCCCTTATACTTGACTAACCAACAAGTACTCCTTTGTCCACATTAGAGTCAAACTTTCCCATTCCGCCATCTTCTCTTTTGATGTAGCATTTGCTTCCAAATACTCTAAAGTTATTCACATTTGTTGGTCTTCCTTTCCATAGCTCGTAGGGAGTTTTTTCATTGTTGTTTCTGAGCACTACTATGTTTTGAATGTAAACTGTTGTATGCATTGCATGTGTCCAAAATATGTCTGTCAATTTTGAATCCATTAGCATTGTTCGAGCCATTTCCCATACTGTCCCATTCTTTCTTTCAACAACTTCATTTTGTTGAGGTGTCCTGGCAATTGATAATTTCTTTTTATTCCATGCCTGCTGCTATAGTCCATAAATTACTTTGAAGTGAAATCTCCTCCATTATAAGTTCTCAAACATTTGATTTTTGAATCCATTTCATTTTCAACCATTTCCTTGTATACCTTGAAGTTTTCAAAAGCTTCTGACTTATTCCCGAGAAAGCAAATTGCAGTCATTCTTATATAATCATCAACTAATAACATAAAGTATTTCTCACCTTTTAAATCCTTTGTTGTATTTGGTCCAACTAGATCAATATGCACAATTTCTAGTGGTCTTGTTGTTGAATATTCCTTTGATTTGAACCTGGTCTTTGTTTTCTTTCCTTGTTGACAATGCTTGCATAAAGTGTTGGTTGGTTTCGTGATCAGGAGAATTTCTCTAACTGCTTCATTTTTGTTGAGTTTGACAAGGTTATCAAAGTGTATGTGACCCATTCTTTTGTTCCATAGCCAACTTTTATCTTCATTTCCTAGACAACACTTTTCATTTCCAATTTCACTTAATACATATATGTTTCTTGAAGTTCTTGCAGCTGTTGCAATCAATTTTCCTGAACCTTCTTTTCTTATCTCGCACTTTTGTGAATCAAAAGTAATTTTATGACCTTGGTCACACATTTGACTTACACTTAGAAGATTATGTTTCATATCTTCTACTAGTAGAACATTTTCTTCCTTGGTATTCTTGTTTCCAATTTTGACTGTGCATTTTTCAATGATTTTAGCTGAATCATCATTTCCAAAGGAGACTGATCCATCTCTTTCCTTTCTTAATGTAATAAATTTGTCTTTATCACCTGTCATATGTTTTGAACAACCACTGTCAACACACCAACACGTTTCTTCTTCTTATCTTGTAGAGCGAGTGTGCATTCTTCATTGCTATACTGATTCTGTTTTCTTATCCATGTTCTCTTCTGAGGTTCATGTGTGTAACTGTTGTAGTTCTATTATGGTTCTCTAGAAGGGACTGCCATTCTACAATTTTTGGCCATGTGTCCAAAGTTGTTTCACTTGTAGCATTCCACTTTAGTGCTCAATTATTCAAACCTGTTGTAGCTTTTTCTCTGTGTTTCATCAGGCCTTCTTGGATAACCATTTTGTGTATGATTTTCAAATTTTTTTATGTTCCTCCTATTAGCTTTGCAATTTACAACTTTATCTCCAAAATTATTGCATGCATAACATAAACCAAAAAATATAGTTTGATACCTGGGATTTGAAGATATTCTGAAAGGAGTTAATTTTATGAATCCATCTTCTTCTTGAGGTCTTTTTTTTTTATTTTTATTCTGTCGATCATTGATTTTGAAATCAGAATCTTCTCGATGGAGGAGTGTCCCTGTAATCTTCCTTAAATGTCTTCCTATTCTATTTGATTGTTTCTGCATAACTTTTTGGGTATGTTTCTTATTCTGTTGTTTTGGAGCTTTATCCATTTTCTATCTGATTGTATCCAAGTCTGGACTTGTCATGATGAGGCTTTTGATTGCTGATAATGTCATCCAAAACTTTTGAGTTGTTCTGCATATTTTTCTTTTGAAGATCCTTTCTCAATGTGACAATCTTTGCTTCCAAATTTCCAATGATCATGTCTCTTTATTCTAGCTATTCTTTGAGTGATTCTTCATTTTTTTTTATCTTCTTCTATTTGAACCTTCAATTTCATGATCATTTGTTCTAGTTCCTGATTGTCTTCTTTCTTGTCTAGTTCTGCTTCCTTTTTTCTTCTTTTCTCTTCTTATAACTTCTATGACACTCAACAATTCTTCTCGGTAGTCAAATTCTACCTCTTCATATTCTTCTTCGGTGTTTTCTTTATCAGAGTCTTATACTACCATGAATAGAATTCTTTCCGTCTCACTTTCATTGACTTCATCTTCATCTGATGGGGAGATGTCTTCTTTGGTGCATACAATTTTCTTGAAATCTTTCTTTTTGGTTCTTTTGCCTTTATATGTTTGTTTTTTTATTTGAGTAATCTTCATCATTCCTCTTATTTTTATTATGGGGACATTTGTTAACAAAATGACCAATACCATCACAATTAAAACAAATCAATGGAAGCTTTACCTTTATATCTGTCATTGGTTCCCTTGTTCAATCTTCTGACAAAGTTTGTCACTTTGTCTTCATCATCTTCTGAGAAGTCACTGTTCCTGCTATGTTCCTTTTTCTTTCCCTTTTTCTTTGACCTTTTGAATGCTTTGAAAGATGCTTCTTTTGTATCTGGATTTTCCTATTCAATTCTCATTTCACATGATGTGAATATTCCATGTAGTTCGTCCATGCTTATTGATTCTAGATCTGCTCTTTCTTCTAGTGTTGATATCTTAGGATCAAATTTCATAGGAAGAGATCTTAGTATCTTTTGAACAATTACAGATTCATCAATTTCTTCTCCCAATCCTATGATTGCATTCACTGTTTCATCGACTCGTAAGAAGTAATCTGCAATATTCTCATCTTCCTTCATATTTAGTTGTTCGGATTGACCTCTGTAAGTTTGAAGTTTTGTTTCTTTGACTTTTGAATCTCCTTCATAAATATTTTGAAGTTTGTAACAAATATATTTAACGTATTTACAATGTACAACTTTGGTATATACCGATTCACCAAGACCATTTAGAAGTGCATTTGTGGCTTTGGAATTATTTTGATTGAGTTTCATTGTTTTTTCACTTGTTGGTGGAACTGCTAGTTCTTTGTATCCATCTACTACTGATTGCCAAATTTCAAATCTGTTCCTGTATATATGTTTTCATCCTTCTGCTCCATAATGCATACTTATGTCCATCAAAATGTGGTATTCCATTTTTATACATGTTGTTTCTCTCCATGATCTACCTTTTAGTGGTTAAACTGATTTTTTAAGGAACCTACTCTGATACCAATTGTTGGATTACTGAGAGGGGGGGGTGAATCAGTGATAGAGAAATTTAATCCTTTTTAACCATAAAATGCAAGTGTTATATCAATGTAGCATTATCATCCAATAGTTCCAGAGTAATTAAACAATGAACAAATGAACAATCATACACATACACAATACACCAATGTTTTTACGTGGAAACCCAAAGAGGGAGAAAACCATAGAATACTTTTTCTTATATGTATTTAAGAATTACATTCATAGGAAGCACCGAATTCCTTTTTTTTCCAGCTGCAACTGGAAGGAGGATCCAACCCCCTTGTTTCTCATGCTACAACCCGAGGGAATACCCAACTCCCCAATTCTTTGGCTACAACCAGAAGGAGGCTACAACCCCCTATGTTCTCTGGATACAACCAGAAGGTGGCTACAACTAAAAGGTGGCTACAACCACATGTCCTTGCCCCGTCCAAACGCCCTGTTGCAGAAGTATAATGATGGAAACATTGTCACACTATCACTGTGAGATATACTTTTGTAAAATTGTACCAATCAACTAGCACCAAACAACCTGTAACAACCTGTATAAAAAAGATGGTAATCAACCTGTACCATAAACAAGTGCATCAACCATGCACTAACTGGTACCTCAACTTGTACCATCAATGAGTGCATCAACCATGCACCAAATAGGTACCAATCATGCATCAAATACACATAAAATATGACTCATCAGTATGTACCAACATCATCAACTATACACCTCATGTATATGCTATCTCATCAACTACTTGTCTCAACCATGTACCCAACATGTACCTCAACCAAAAACCATCATCAATTTCATCATCCAAATATTATTTGTAACTCTGTAATAGACCTAGTGTATATGATCACATACCTGCAAACCTTCCTTAACTTTAACAACAAGAGACCAGCATTTTCATCAAACTTTACTTTAGTCTCACATGACTAATTTTGGATTAGTCAACAACCCTAAATTGAAAGAATCATAACTATGTATTTGTAATGAATAAATATATGAAAATAGTGCACGATGTTCTTCAATGTCTTTTGTGCAATTCCTCCAGGTTTCACTGCTTGGAACCTCTCATAAAAGGAGTTATAGAAAAAATGGCATACCTTGTTGAATTTTGGGTTATTCTAGAGAGCGAACTTGTAGAGCGTACCCCACACAGAATATTTGTTGTATGGATATGAAAATGGTACAAATAATACTATAGACTATACTATAACCAATACATGTGGTCTTACTGAATTTGGATATTTTATGAATAAGTTATGACATTTTAACCCAAAACACCTATTTTAGACTAGTTTGAGGACTGAATCATTCTATAAAAAACCTTATTATGAAAATGGCGAGATGACCTGTAAATAACATACCTGAGAAAGAATCATCAAAAGAATTTATCGTCCCTTGAATTTCGGCCTTATTTACTTCACCTTCCCTCTGAAATTCACCTTAGATATCATTTGGTTACCTCAGTCACTTATAGATATTCAATATACTCAAGTTTAATTAAAATGAGATACCCTTGCCTCTTATTTAAACTTTTATGTAGCTTCCTCAAGGGGTTAGCTTCTAACCATCTTAAACCACTTTCCTTATTTTAGGGCTAATCCACTTCTAACCACTTGTCCACTTAGTAATTTATCCATTAAATTTATTATTTAAATAATTTCTTTTGTATCCACTTTGAATTGTAGTACACTCATCACTTCACTTTATTATTTAAATAATTTCTTCTTTGCAACCACTTTGACTACTTTGACCTTTTGGGGCTTCTAGCTGACTCATGAGGGTTCTCCAACTTCACATGGCCATAACTCTCTAACCGTGAGGAGTTATGTGATGTTCCACATACCACCGAAAATGGCATGACATGTAATATCCATATAGAATAATATTACCTTCAAATATATTAAAACGCATACCATTATACATCAAACAAACTTGGGTCCATTACCCAAACCTTTGTGCTACCAGAATTTGCTACCGAACTTTCTTCAAGGGTTGACATCAATGACAACCAACCCAAATAATCAACAGTAAGGTAGAAATGAACAAATAAATGAATAGGAGCGATGAAGGGAAAGATAATTAATGGAAAAATCAAATGAAATATGGCTAAACGACATCATATAATATGTTATTTTTTAGGCCCAACAAGTTTATTTGCTGAGAGGATGAACATGGGGCAAAACTTGTCTTAGGATTACCAACCTTCCCTTTGTTTGCATATGATTTATTCCTCATATCTACCATCATCAAATCCTCTTATGGAGACCAATATAAGGTAAAAATAGTTGTATCGGCTTTATTTCCAATTATTTTCTCTTGTGCTCTCTTTTTTACCTCACAAGTACTCACATTGTGGTTGTCATCACAAAAATTGCACCAAATCCATGAAATAATAGCCCTTGGTTGGGTATTAGATTGAAAATTAGTTGGTTGATTTCTATATTAAGCTTGTGTAGAAGTTTCACTAGGGGTTAATGTATAAGTCACCCCTTTTCTCTCAAAATCAATAATTTGATTGCTCATATCATGTACCAATTGTAAAACAATTGTCATGTCAATTTGTTTGACACAGTCTTCACTTGGAAGACATGTCCTAGACAATTGCTCTTGAAATTCCAAGCAAGTTTGTAAACTAGATAATAGATTATCGACATTCTTTTATTCAAGCTTTTGTTTGTAAGATGCAGATAAGGTATTGGAATAATGCATCAAAGAGGCATGATTATGAGGTCTAATTAAATCTAGGATTTGATTGTACAATTTAGTGAAACATAGATTGAACGATTTGATGGTTTCACCCTTGTTATAAACAAGATTATTGTAATATTTAAGCTTATATGCTAGACTTTGGGGCTATCCATATGTAGATTTGAACCAATAACATAGTTTATCTTGAGTAGATAAAATTTTGGTTGGTAATTCAAAAAATTCAGCTACAACTTTTCCCTCTAAAGAATTGACAAATAGACACATACAAACATCATTATCACTTTCCCCTATATTATGACAGATGTTAGAAAAGGCAATGAGATTTTCATTGAATGTATAGTTCCATTTCCAGAAAAATTGGGCAAATGGTCTTTGAATTTAGGCAAGGGAGCTGTAGATGGAGTTACATTTAGTGGAGAAGATACAGACCATGGTGTAGCATCCAAATCTTCTTCAAATTTGAATAAACCAAACTGTTTAATTACTTTGGATGGATTCATTGTGGAAACAACATGATTATAATGGTTGTACATACTTCCTATCAAGGAATATGTTGAATCTTGTGATGATGTAGAACCGCTAGAAATGCCACCTCTACCGCCACCACCACTGGATGAAGTCATTGTAGGTTTCCAAGGAGGTAAGGAGACAAAAATACTTGTTACTTCAGAAGAAGAATCTAAAAAATATATTATGAGTTTAGATTCAAACTACTTTTAGTTATTAAAGTTAAATAAATTTAGTTAAGAAATAGTACAAATAAATTTATTGATAATGATATTAATAAATAAATATTAACTAAATAGGTGGGGTCCCCCTCTATATGCACATTTTATTTCAAAAATCATAAATATATTTTCCTTGTCGCCCCATCATATATCCAATCAACTATAACATTTATCAACATCATATAACATACCAAAACATGGATCTCAAATGCCATGGCATAAAACACTTGTGTCTCCCATAAAAAAACATGATATTTTAAAAGTTTGAAAAATAAATATCACGGTTCTTCCATTTGTCCTCAAAACATGCTATAGTCAAAATCTGTCTAAACGTAATTAAAACAATTCAGGAAACTTCTTCATGAAAAACACATCTCTTTCTTTAATAAATTCCTCATATTGGGACTTCTTCTCTTCTAGCTGGGAAATTTAGGATGTTATTTATGTAAACTTATCTACCCACTACCTGTTGATTTTTATCTTTGAATGGGCAAAGGAAGAAAATTTGGCCATGTTGGTTGAAGTAACATGTTTCTTACCTTTTTCAGTATGAGCAAAATGTGGTGTGGCTTTATGATCCTTTGGAGGAGGAGAAAGAGGAGGCATAGATTCACATGAAGCAATTGTGTGAAAAAGTAGTATTGGCTGAAAAGTAAAAGTTGCACTGGAAAAAAAATACGAACAAGTGGAGGAGGGGAGGCATATGCCACTAGTTGTCTCTAGAAGAAGTATTAGCAGGTAGATTACCCCATCCATCAACATTACGCTGCACAAAACACTCAGGTATGTTCACAATACCAGGGTGAGGGTGCAAGATAGCATTTGGGGCTTCTTGGAGTTGTGGAAAGGATTGTTGACCACCAAGGTTCAAGTGTCCTATTTGGATTAGTTGCTGGAACTCATCAGATTCAACATCAAAATGAATAGAGAACCTTATCTTTTTATGTCCCCTAGGCTGCCAAAAAGTGTTATTCCCTTAACCTCTTCTTCCTCTATTTCCACACTTGTTGATTCCTCTACTGAAGAAGCTCATCTATAACCATAAAAGTGAAATTAGTACAAACATAAAATAATAGTTAGATAAGACATCTAATATATTTTTTCTTAATTATTACACTGAATCTGACATGACACAACCATACAACACAAATGGAAACTGAAAAAAAAATAAAGTGAAATATGACATAAATATAACTTTTAAATCAACTAACCAACAACACCAAAATCTGATCCATACACTAACTAACCTTTCATATAGAAAGTTTCCCATATTTTAATTTTAAAATACAAAGTATTCACCATAATACCAACCAACTAAAATTACTCTTCAAATTTCTTCATATCTTCTAACTCTGTTTTTTTTATCATACTATCCACATCAAATGTATTTTCCTCTCATGCATATTTTAATTATATAGATAGGATTAAAAATGGAAAATGGATTTAATAAAAAAGATTTTAGGAAAATGACTTATGTGAAAATGGAAATGGGATTTAATAAAAAGGATTTTAGGGAAATGACTTATGTAAAGTGAAAAATATAAGGGAATTTGGATATATATAATTAACATATAACTTATAAAAAAACTTTTCAATTTCATCAACCAATATCTCAAATGTTTGTTTCAATTTAAAATAATAACTAATCATTCTAGAGATGTATCAAGTTATATCTTTCATACTTTCCATAACAAAAACTTATCTTTTGGTTGTACACCCACATTATGTCATTGTTGATGTAATATATTTCATCTTAATTACATATACATGGCATATATGAGAAGAAGAAATAAATGAATGAGATTAGAAGGAACAATTTGTGTAAAGTAAAATCAATGAAAGATTAATGAGTATGTAATTATTGTTATCACTAAAATTTCGTCCGCACAGGGCGACAAGAACTCCGCAGCATCAACACAGAACTGGAGTCATTTATGGCACAGGGTTAATTCCATAGCACAACAAAGGGTCTAAAAACTATACAACTGGGCATGTAAGCACTCACTTTTTGCTCACACAGCGACAAGAAGAGTGAAAACAATTATCCTTATGTTTTTCATCAAAATATAAATCATTAAATGCAAAGTAACAACATTATCCACATACATACTCACTTAACCATATACATATGTAAAGTTCAATTAAATAATATGCATGTAAGGCTTAATATCTAACAATGAATCTTAAATAGTAATGGAGCAATAAAGCATCTTTATTTAAAATGAAATTCATATCCAATACCATTATAACATGACCTTTATTTTGTTATCCTTTATTCACGATTTCACAACATCCTTAAGATAATTATTCATGAATTTCGTACCAAATGAAAATGATGTCAACATTTGTGACGATAAAATCAAGTTCAATTGTATCATTGAATAACCCATAAGGAAATATATTGATCAAAACCCCAACGCGTCGTGAATAATCAAAATAAAACCTAGAGATTGACTATCAATGAGCTCAACAACTAGGGTTGAAATCTCATAATCTAATGTTTAAAGAGAAGAGTTTTGAAACCTACAGTTTTGATGTGTGACTTCAAGCTTGGAGTGAAATAATCAAGAAGTAAATTGTTTTCAAAGAATGCTACCAGTTATATGTTACAATATGTTGGAAAAAATGATAAATAGGATGAGCTCGTGTGACTCAAACAATCCAATCTTAGAGATTTAAAATCATTATCAGAGTAGGGTTTCAAAACTCATCAATAGTACTGAAATATTGGTTACATGTAAATTTTATAAACCCAAGACATTAACTGAATCCGATCTTTGAGACAAAGAAAACCATGTTTAATGGTTCCAAAAATAAATAAATTTTAGATAAAAATAGAAGACCTGGTGATACTCAAAAGCATGTGAGTTCCCTTTTGTTCATGAGTTATTATTTCTATACTTGGAATTTTTTAGGAAATGAGGAAAAATTATGCAGGCTCAACAATTGAAGTCATGGACACTTCCAGGTGTAGAGATAACATTTTTGGGTCTGACCCATATGAAACATATAATTGTTTTTCATAGTAATATTCAAACCATAATCAAACAATGTAAAAATTTTGTAACTAGATAAAGAAATGAGTATTTCCTAGCATGACCAAAATAATTAAACAAATAGATTGAGTTCATATCTCAATTGTATGTAAACATGGGCTATCAAAAATCATTTCTTTTCACTTTAAACTGATATGGAAAGTGGGAGAATGGAGGAAACAAACGAAAATGTTGCCAATTTACTGTAAAGAAATATTTTTCTCATTTTTTTTTCTCAAAGAACGAAATAGAATGGAAAGAGAAAATGTTCATGCACACAAACATGTCGAACCAGACCCAGAATTAATCAGTTATTGACAAACTTATTGTAAAATATGTAAGACCAACTGAAATTCCATACCCTTGCACAAAAGAGCTTTATACCAGTAACAAATGACCAATTTTATTGTCATAATTGTCAAGGTTGAGGGTTTACACTAACAGAGCTCAGAGCTCATTATTTCCACCCCCAAAAACACAAATGACCGAAAACTAAGGTGAATGGAGAGTGTTAGAGGACTACACTATGGAGTAATTACCCATTTCTCGTTGCCTTCAATGCATGGAGAGCTTGATGATGCTTCCAACTAACATTCCATAATCATGTATGCCATGTCATTAAATCATAACCTTTGTAGCATGACTTTGTATCACATCAAAATTACCTCGATCCCACTTCTCATAACTCTGAATCAATCCATATTATAAAAAAATACCACATGGAATGCATTTCAAAATGTTCAACACTTTAACATATGTGATGTAACGACAAAGGTACAACATATGTGATCCCCAAGTGTTATCTATGAACCATATAACAACTGCATATATTATGTATTATGCATTGAGTACCTGGCATGTGAAGTTTTCACTCGTTTTAATACCATAAATCAAAACTTAAAATCTATAAACCAATGCGACTCACATTTGTAAGTTATGTTAAACCTTTGATTCAAACTATAATCAAAGTGTAAATTTTAATTAGAGTTCTTCGATGATAGAACCAAGACATTTTACCATGCAATCAAAAACCAAGATTCAAGCGATAACCATAACTATGCTCATGTATCGAATTTATCCCAAACCTAACGTCATCATACAAATTTGAATTGGCATTTTTTTGCATAATTTTGTAGAGTGATCATGATCAATGATGCTTGTATAGCTCAATGCACTTATACATGTGATGATCATTTGAAATTACCTTTGAATGCTTCTAGAAACCATAAAAACTTCTCTATCAGTGAATTTTCTCCATTGGTCTATGGAGTTATTATTTGTCTACTCTATTGCACACCAAATGATCAGAAAAGGAGCTTATTGATGTACATGTCCTATTCCTAACCTGTTGGATCTTTCTTGATCATGTATAAGAAAATCTCCAATGCATCCAAGTGAGCATTTTATCCTATAAAATTTGGGTGAATCATTTTTAGAAAAAATGGAAATTGGAAAATCATTTTTTGGGGAAAAAGCATGGAAAATTATCTCATGGGAGATATACAACCCCTAAAATACTCATTCAAATAGGAAAAATAAAGGAGGTCAAGGAAACATCTACTAGTAAAAATAGGATATGTAGTAGTTGGGTGAAGATTAATCACTATTTTTCATTTTTTAATAACAAATTACTTGTGCATATGAATTACACATTAGTGGGTGAATATAAGTTAATTATTAAAATATAAATTACATTTATACATGAGATGGATAAGTGGCTTGAGCCACAAAGCTTATAAAATGAGGGATTGATATAGACGGACCATAGACTTTTGCACCCTAATGTTGTATGGTTGTCATAATACTTAACTTTCTAATGGTGATTTGTTGAATATTTTGGTCTATTAAAGAGTGTTCGAGAGGTGGTAAATTGATCTCAAGATCGAAGATTCACTCTTCTCTCATTTTTCTATATTGGTACCTTTCATACATCCGCATTGTAGCTTGGGGATCCTTGGGGAAGGAGAGTACCATTGGAATTGGTAGCATGGTCAACCAGAGGAATATCCAAATATTGGAAAAGTGAATGCAAATGGAATTCAACATCATTATTTAAATATCAAAGGTCAAAAGAACTCTACAATAAGTCTCATAAGAAATTGCTTTTGAATAACAATAATTGTTATCCATTGATAATGGAGTTACAAGTTCATTTCTAAATATTCACTATCACACACACATACCTTTCAAGTGAATAATTCATCTTATTTCTTTTGAAGAATTTTTATAAAATCTTTTTAATCGACCAAACGTGAAATTGAAATTTTATTGAAATATGTAAGGTTATTAATGAAGGTATCCAAGGAGGATTGTACAAGATTCATGCTTTTGGTGGAAGTCATCAAGTTTTGTTGGAAAAAAACAAAACAATTATGACATTTGAGGTATGGACATGTGAAATTTAAATATCTTTTGATGTAAGGAGGATTGTACAAGATTCATGCTTTTGGTGGAAGTCATCAAGTTTTGTTGGAAAAAAACAAAACAATTATGACATTTGAGGTATGGACATGTGAAATTTAAATATCTTTTGATGTAAAGAAATAACCTAGTGAAAGGATTCTTTTTATTAAAGACTGAGTATGTTCTGTGTGAAGGAATTTCTTTAGGAAAACAAAATAAAGTTGATTTTTCAAAAGAATGTGAAAGAAAGGAAAAGGAAGTGCTTGAATTGTTTCACAATGGTCTATGTTGATATATACAAACTAAATTTGTGGGTGGTGTTTCCTATTTTGTGATATTCACTAATGATATAACAAGATACACTTGGGATTACTTATTGAAATCAAAGAGTTATGTGTTTTAAATTTTTAAGGACTTTAGAGTTATGGTAGAAAAACAAACTTACAAGAATATTAAAATTCTTAGATAAAATTATGGAGGGGAATTCACATCAAATCAATTTATGAAATATCGTAAAGTCAATAAGATAAGAAGAGAACCAACATCTCCTTATAATCCCCAATTGTTGACTTGGTGGCTAGCAACTCCTTTAGGACCCTTGACATAGTTTAACAATCTCTTGTGGATCCGTTAACTCTGGAAGTTGTATCGAAAACTAACAGGTCAACCTTTTGGTTTAATGACAAACATGGTCCAACAATTAGTATCAGAGTTGGTTCCTTTGGAAATAGTCTAATCAATGGAAGAAAGATATCAGAAGAACACATGGTCGGTCAAGAATGTTTCTCTACAAGTAGGGCTCCATTGTTTGATAGAACAAACTATGCCTTCTAGAGCATAAGGATGTGAACATATCTAATGGCCCTTGGTTTCGATATTTTAAAATCATTCATGACTGGTTATACAGGCCCGACAAATTCACTAACAGATACATCATGTAACACACACGACCCCCTTAACCTCTCTTAGGTTGGTGGAATGCTTGTTTTTCATCCTTTCCTCAAGGTAAGTATTTAGGTTTTCTCTCCCTAGTTCCAATTCATCACTATATGTGTTGGCTTATTATCTCTTCTTCTAGTGGTCTTGAGGATTCCTTATGGGGTATTCTGATTCTAATTGACCATCACAGATTGACCCTGGCTTAGGTTTAATAAGCTTCCCAACAAAATCCCTTTAAAACTATCGGCTCCTCTGGTAAACCATAAGGAAATGCAACACACATAGTGTATTGTGCAGTCTCACCCGATATAGCTCTATGGGTGGCTGCAATACTCAGGTTTTTGCAACCTGAGACTGAGGGAGATCTGTGGTTGTGCATCGTAAACATTATTCATTCAATCTAACAACTAGTTATAACATTCATTCTGTGCATTCATGTGGAATACCAAATCTTCTTAGTTACTCAATTATCTAACATTCATCAACTAATCAGACATAAATATACATTCATTCATTCACACAACACAAGTTTTACCATGGTTCACCCCCTCCTGGGCTACGTCCACAAATATCTCGCTCTCAAGATTTTATTATGGTTTAGAAATATATCACGCCGCATGTGTTTACAATCTTAGTTCTCCCTCTCCTCAACAGGCTCCTCCATCCCTGCGAGGCAGACTATATTGCACCAGGCTCCTCAGCCTATGATCTAACCCTTGGGATCGAGTCACTTACTTTTTCCTTAGCTCATTAAATTAATGACTCATACAGTTCTTACAATTCTCTTCCTCTCTGTGGGGGCTCTCTTCTTTGTCCCTCCCCTCTTCTGTCACCTAAGTACTAATTATTTATATCCTTGGCTCACTAGTCATTACAATGCATTACAAAAACCCTAACCCTAGCGTCATTAGGTCTTCCTTGCATGCACGCTTCACCTACTTCTCTTACATGTGTTACTTTTCCTTCCAGTTGTCTTTTTCCTCTTGCATGCTTCTCCTCCAAAACTATCCTTTTTTTCTAACTAGGCCTGCCTCCAACATATCCCCAACACTGACATGTGGCTCATCTCGATCCACCTAAACCTTGTGCACTTCTTCAATCTCTCCTGTGATATCCTGGAACTTCTCTATGAGTTCCTTGGCTTGTGTTTGATCCTACATGGTCTTCTCCTTGAGTGCATCCAATATCTGTACTACAATTTTGTCGTTGATCATCTCTTTACACTCTGCCTAAGTTTGTGCCATGTTATTCTTTGCGTCTTCCACCTGCGCAATGACCTATGTTGCCCGCTCTTGTAGCGGTTCCATTTGAGCTTGCTGCTCCTTCTTTTGTGTCTTAGCGACTATGAGTTATGCCTATAGTTTATTCATATCCTGTGCTCCTTTGTCATGCTTTGTGATCGACATCATCTTCTGCCTCTGCTCGAGGTCCTAGATAGCTACACTTATCCTCTCCGCATCCTGGTCCCACTACTGGACTTATTGATCCTACTCCATCTTCGTCCATAGATGTGTTTCTTTCTTGAACAAGTCAGTCGTTGCACTGAAATTTTGCTCCATCTCCTCTATCTACGTTGTTTCTTCCTGCTTCATCTACTCCTTCACCTATAGGGGAGTGGTAGGTATGAGTTGTGTATAGAGGTGCTTGATCTCTTGCCTGTATTGATCGATTTTCTGCACAATTTGATCAATATTCTGTGTCATCATGAGCTCTTCCGTTTGTGCGCTCTTTGGAATTTTCTCATATGTTACCACCAATTCTTATTCTAGCCCATTTGCGCGGTCTTTCTCATATTTGGTCTCGATCTTGACCTGCTCCAGCACAAATTCCAACTCCTCCATGTTGTCCTTTGTATGTTGTAATTCTGATGTGTCTGTGTGTACTGTACCTCCTACGTGACGTTGAATTGCAGTTTATACAAGGCCTTGGTTGGTATAAGCATCATTACCAACTGCATTTGGGCCAAATCCTTCAAGGGTGTCTGACCCACAATTTCATCCATGCGCAACATGTTGGGTGTGACATGAAATGTCAAGCTCAGCTATGCTATCATCTGGATCTTGTCTTTCTCACTCGATCCAACCTCGACTCTTGTCTGTGATGTTAATGGGACTATTTCTATGCCTTTGTCGTCCCCATGTGTTTCTATGAGTTGTTGGAGGAGTTGCCTCATGTCTTCCAGCTCCTCCTAAATCTTGTCCCTTTGGCACTGAGCATCCTCAAAATCCTTCGTTGTTCGATCCTTGACCATTTGGGCTATAAGGTCTGCATCATCCTCTGTGATTGTATATTCTAGTGGCATTCTATGTGCCTTATCTTTCGTGCGTGCACCCCCTGTTTGTATGACTGGCCTCTTGGTATGGCCTTGCTTATGCTAAGTAGCGCTTGATGTGGTTCCTTGTGTCATCTCAGTCTGTTTCTCCTTTTACTGTGGTGCCTGGGTGTTGTTCTTCTTCCCCTCCTAAGTACCTGTCTTGGACACACCCCCTTTCTTTTGTTGCGCCGACTTCTGACCTGTCCTTGGCTTCTTGGGCACTGTTTTGTCATATGTGAGTGTTTGTTCATGTCCTGCCTCTATCTCCTTATCCGCGGGAATCTCTTGATTTAGGGATAGAATCCTCTAGTCATCGTTCCAATCCTTGATGGCCATTTCTACGTCCTCTTATGAGACACAGTAGCACAGTTGTAGCCATTGGTTGTCGGAATCCTTTGGTGCTTGGATCCACATTGTATGAATGGTCGCTTTGAAGTTGGCTATACCTTGATACTGTGTGACCACTTCCGGTGTAATCCGCCAAGTATTGGAAATGCTTTCCTGCAAGTCATTGGAATATCCTTCGAACATGCTGACATTCGCCTTTTTGTTCTTGGGGTCTTGAGTGGTCTCCATTGATAGGTATCGCATTGCATGGAGAGGAATGGATCTCGTGGAAAAGAATGAATACTTCGGCTCCTTCCATCCAACCAAGGAGATCAGGACGAGTAGCCACAAATAGTGAAATTTCGTCCCCAGGTCCTATGTGTCCTGGAAGTCTTCCAGGAACAGATTCAATAAATATGGGGCCCAACTAAGTGTGGTTCCCTCTGCACATTGTGTTTCAGCTGTGACACCCCCAACAAGGACTTCCTCCTTGTGGCATTTCCTGAGTAAATTGCATACCATGATTTTTGTGGCCATCCTTGTCACTGCGTCACTAATACACTTGATTATGATTCCGCATGACCCCCTTTCTGTACCATACTTCTTCTTCATTTCCTCGGCCAGTGCCTTCTCCTTCGTCTTGTCATCAAGGAATTATGTGGGTGTCTCCCCCTGTGATGGAATCCCTATGATGTATGCAATGAGCTCTACTTCTATTGAGTAGATTTGTTCCAATCACAAGTATCCTCCATGGGTGACTGCCATCAATTGCTTGATGCAATTGTTTGCGTCTCAGCCCCTCCCAAAGTGTGGGATGTCCAACAGGCCTAAAATCCTGGTTTTGGCCAGTTTAGCTATCCACTGGCTTGGTTGTTTAATTGGTTTTCCAAAGGATCCTATACCCACAATATCTAGGTAAACTTTCTTAGAAAACTCTGGGAACTTTTTTGTGCCAGTCACATCATGGTCTGAGTATCGCAATTTCTCAATATGGCCTAACATGTTTCCTGCGATACATACCCCTTCTGGAATGCATGACAAGACTATGGCTGTGGTGGCCTGCTTGCATGGTGACCTTGGTACTAGATTTTTTCCCTTTCGCTGTGGTGGATGACTCGAGGTTCCATCCTCCGATGTTCTCTCTTCTGCATACTCATATGCTCGGTCGATGACATATTCCACTGTGCCCTCCTATGGTTGTTCCAGCATGGTTGTGTGTGAACTTTCTGGTGTGGCCATTTCTTCCTAGTTCGGGATCGTCCCATTAACTCTCGAAGCTTCTTCAGGTTTTGTCAATGCCCAGTGGTGTTGTCTGGTGGGTTTCCTCCATGATAGGTGTGGGGCTTCCTGGTGTCATATCGACCGGTGAGATTTCTTCCACGTTTGACGACTTCTGGAGGCTGAGGTGGTTGTTGTTCACTTCCCTGTGGCTACAGTGGTGGTTTGATGTTGCTTCGAGGTCGTTTGCAATTCTGGCTCAACTCTCCCAATTTGGGTGGTGCCATGGTGATAAGGATGTTGTCTGACGATCTTAGTGGCCTCTTTAACCTCTGCAGACTTTTCTCTCTTCTCTGTATACTCTATTGCTCTATGATTTTCTCAATTTCACAATAACCCTTTCAATCCTGGCATGATTCCCTTATATAGAAATTAGGTGAAACTTCTCAGAGACATTACCCAAATTGTGTTTTAATTGCACTGGCACTTCCCGCATACTTTCCATTGAATTCCCTTGTTGTCTCCAGTTGGCACGATTAATGTGATGTCCTGCCAATAATTTTTGTCATTTAAGTTTGATAGTCGTCATTCGTTGGCGGTTATTTTTCATACCTGCCATTCCCATTGTTTCCACCCTTTTAGTGACCGTTGGTCTTTTCTTCATCGTGCTATCATTTCTGAGTGTGCACACTCATTCTCCTTTTTTAGTGCATCGCGCCTTTGTTGTTATCTTTTGATGTCCGATGCGGTGACCCCTCTGTTTCTTTTTATTTTTTTTTCAAGTGCCAGGAGGTTGACTGTCCCTATACAGCTCCAGGTGACTCCCATTGATCATCCCTCTGACTTTTGTTCCTGCTAAATCATTCAATTGTACAACTCCCCCGTCTGTGACAATCTTTACTTCCTATGGTCCTAACCCATGCATTTTGAGTTTTCCTGGGTGCTGAAGGGATTTACTGTCATATACCAAGACTAAGTCTCCTTCCTTGAAATATTTTCTCTTGATATGTATGTCATGCAAATCTTTTTCCCTTGCTTTTTGTACTTCTTGGTGAAACCCTGCTAGAATCATGTCTTCCTCCATGATCATCAACTGATTTATCCTTTCCTGTACCGTGCCTCGTTCTGTCATGTTTGTAATTGCTGCTACGCATAGAATAGGTACCAAAAATTCTAATGGAGCCACTACTTCTTATCCATATACCAATCTGAATGGTGTCTTTCCTGTCAATTGTTTGCATGTGGTCATGTATGTCCACAATATTGATGGTATCTTCAAGTCCCAATCATCCCTATTAACATTGCAGATATTTGTCATCACATTTTCAAGGATTTTGTTAAAGGCTTCCACTGTTCCATTTCCTTGAGGATGATATGGTGTACTCTTTTGATGATAAAATTCAAACTCCTTAGTCATATCCTTAATAATGTTGTTGATGAAGTGATTTTCTTGTTCACTCATCAAAATCCTTGGGCAGCCAAATCTAGTGATCACTTGCTCGAACATGAAGTGTGCTATTGTCTCTGTGTTGCAATATTTTATTGGTGTTGCTTCTACCAATCTTGTCAGGTATTCTGTCGCAGTAATAATGTACCTCTCTCCTGACCTTTTTGTTGGTGGGTTAATTGGTCCCACAAAATCTATTGCCCATTTTTCGAATACCTGCAAAGTTACTTGTGGTCTTAGGAGCATCTCATCCTTTCTATTTGGTTTACCAACCCTCTGACATACATCACATTTCTAGCAGTAGTCCTTTGAGTCTTTGTGAATGGTTGGCCACCATAGCCCTGCACGGAATACCTTCTGCGCGATAGCTTTTCCTGCATAATGTTCTCCTGCTATTCCTTTGCGGGCTTCTGCTAAGATCCTTGGTCTTTCATGTTCTAGCACACATCTTCTCAAGATGCTATCTGC
>CBVK0101332072.1:0-13325 GCA_900067695.1 Picea abies
AATCTGATGGGCATGATCTTCATTGCTGTGTTTGGATTCTCAAATGGAGAATCTTCTAGAGGAGGAGGAATGGAATCCAATCTTTATCTGATCTCTCTAATCTCTTGTCTTTCCCAAGAGTCAATTTTGAAGCTATACTCAACTTCTTCCTCCATTCTTCTGATTTTTTCTTTTAGATCAACAACCTCTTTTTTCAAAAGAAGCATTTCTTTGTCCAAATCTGTCACTGAAGTATTTTGTAGTTTTGCTTCTTTGTTATATTTGATAAAATTTTTGGTGTTTTTATCAAAAGAGGCTTCTATGAACAAAGGTTCTCTTCTGGATAATTCAACATTTCTAGTTCTTTGTTCAGTCTTGACTGTTCTCAAAAAGGTTTCAAGAAGCAAATTTTTCATATTGCCTTGTGGTAAGTCTTTAATCTGTGCTAACATTTGAGCTTCTTGATTGCCTGTACCACTAAACATACAGACCTTTATTTCTTTTCTAAAGTTAAGTTTTGAACCAGAGTCAGAATCCTCTGAACTGCTTTGACATGTGCAAAAATTTGGATTTTTGCAGTTGCAGTCTTGATTTATCAAAATTTCTTCTTCTGAACTATATGCAAATTCAGAAGTACTAGATTTATCAAAATTTCTTCTTCTGAACTATATGCAAATTCAGAAGTACTAGTAGAATCTGAGAAACATCTTTCTTGGAGAAGATGGACTTCTTCTCTTTTTATGAAAGGATGATGTGGGCATTGGTTTGTCTCATGGTTATTATCCCCACATCTATTACAATGCAACCTTAAGGCTAATTGTTTATTATCTTGTGCTTCTTTAGCTTTTTGTTCAGAAAGCTTTCCTTTTGACTTTCTGGAGGCTATATTTTCTGGGAAGTTGTGTGATGTCCAGACTTTCCACATACCCAACACTACATGTGTTTCTTAGCTTGATGAAAATGTGATTTCAACTTTATGTCTTCAGGCTCATAATAATGGGTTTTAGGCCTATATCTATATTTGTATTTTTCCCTTTACTTTTCTTTAAATTCTTTCTTCTTTTTCCTTTTCTTTCTCACTGGGTCTATGATATATAGGCCATACTTTTCACATATAGATTTTTGGTCAGGAAAATGGGACAATTTATATACAAAGTTGTGGACCTTCATATTTACACACAGTCCAATCAAAGCTTTAGTGATGAGTGAATAAATATCTCCCCATGTATACATTTCATAAGGAAGTTTAAATACTTCCTGCATTTTGAGATATTCCACAAATTTACTTGGTATGGCTGCCAAGTATACCTATTTACAGAGAAGATTTTGGCTATATTGAACTTCAAAAATCCTCTGAGTCCAATCCTTATGAAACTCTTCATATTCATACATTTTTCTGCACTTCATGTTCATTAGGATTAACTCATGTTTATCTGCCAATTCAGATTTAGTACCACACCAGTGCTCAAGAATTGCAGTGGTTAAAGCTCCTATCATGCTATTATGAGGAGTTCCATCGGTGTGATAGACTATGTCTCCCTGTTCATCTCTTAAGACTTCAACCTCCATTTTGGCAATCATTATTGGAGAAGAGATTACTTCCCACCATTTTCTTAGAGTGCCTGTAAAGAACTAAATGATAGATTTGCATGCTTCAACCTCTGATTTCCCTTTCATGCACATGATCTTATATGAAACATACATTCTATCTATCATCTGTCTGATTTGTGCAACAGACAGATTGTCAATGTTCCATTCTTGGAACCAATCTTCAACAAATGTTTGGGTTTCAGGCAACTTCCCTTTTCCTATTCTGTCTGGAGCTGGAGGTCTGTTGGTATGATGTGAGAGATTTTCATAGGCAGGATGTTGGATAGATACTAGAGAGAGGTGATTTTTGAAGATAATTTTGGCTTTGAGGATGATTCTGGTATATCTTCTTCTGGAGGGAAATGGTGAGAGAACTTCTTTTGGATTTTTGTATCGGATGGATTATATACAGGAGACAAAATTGAAATAGAGGGATTTGGAAGGATGAAGGGATTCTTGGAACCAATCTTCAACAAATGTTTGGGTTTCAGGCAACTTCCCTTTTCCTATTCTGTCTGGAGCTGGAGGTCTGTTGGTATGATGTGAGAGATTTTCATAGGCAGGATGTTGGATAGATACTAGAGAGAGATGATTTTTGAAGATAATTTTGGCTTTGAGGATGATTCTGGTATATCTTCTTCTGGAGGGAAATGGTGAGAGAACTTCTTTTGGATTTTTGTATCGGATGGATTATATATAGGAGACAAAATTGAAATAGAGGGATTTGGAAGGATGAAGGGATCAGGGATAGGCTTGTCAGATAAACTATCCTTCTATTTAATTTCTGTTAATGTCTTTCCCATTTTAGAGAAAGCTTCTCCTAATCCTTCTATTAGTTCTTCATGATTTCTTAGGGACTCTCTAGATTTAGAGGATATTTCTGATAAAGTAGAGTCTAATTTATCCGTAACATTTGTGACTTTCTCTTGGATTTGGTTGAAAGAATGGACAATAGTGTTTGTGGATATTTACAGATCTATAATCTATCCTTTTCTGGCATAATCATTTGTCACAAATGTGTGTGTGGCCATACCTCTTAAGGCAGTATTAGTCCAATTTAATTGTTTTGATACAGTATGGACTCTCTTATCAATACCATAAAGCTAAATAGCTTCCTTAGAAAGTAGCAAATGGATTGCTTTAACTTGTCTATTATTATCTTTAAGGACAATGCCCTTGAAAGGAGGAAAATTAGAATTTGATTCTACGGTTTGAGCTTCAATACTTTTCCATTTATGTTCGGGAGGACTTCCTGACCTTTCTCCCATTATCTAAACCTCATCCTTTTGGCTCAATTTCTTCCATTCATAGAAAGAAATCCATGTATTATTGTCAGATACATTTTTTTTTCAGTTTTGGGATAATTCTATTTTTTCTTTATCTGACGTGGTTGAGTTAAAGTCATTTGTCTCAGGATTTGTAAACAAATCCTAGTTTAACATTCTTTTGATCCAAGCTTCTTCGATGGATCCCTTCTGACACCCTTTCATAATGGAATGAAATTTGTGTATTTCATCCATAGATGGTCTTTGTATATCTTTGGGTAAAGGGTTTGAAAATCTACAGTCAGGGATGACCTGATCACACTGCTCAATATATCCCAACCCATATTTTGGTGTACCAGGGGTTCTCATGCCTTTATATATATCTTTTAATCTTGGATCTAGAGTCTCAATAGTAGGCATATAATGGATCATTAAACAAAAATGAGACTCGGAAGTAGATGCAGTACTTTCTACATAGTTATTTACATATCTATAACATACTGAAGAATTCATTTGTTATAGTAGAGATTACTATGACTGCACATAAAAGTAGGGCGTTTAATCTTAGTCTTCTGTTCCAGATAAAGAATATTTTAGATAGGCTCTTGGCCGACTGCTCATGCAGAAACTAGTAACTCTATCTAGAAGTCCCAAAAGTGGAAACTTTGTTTTTCAAGAGCCCGAGACTTCTGATACGGCTTCAAAAGTGAGTCGCAAGAGTGGAAATCCTGTCTTTCAAGGACCTGAGACTCTTGATACGGCTCTGGATTCTCACACACAAATATATATATATACCACATGCTAAAAAACAGAGCGAATAGATTTTATCAGAACGAAGGTCTGATATCATACCCAGCCGGGTATGATATCAGACCTTCATTCTGATAAAAGCTATTCGCTCTATTTTATACTATGTGGCATATATATATTTGTGTGTGATAAGAATATAGAGTTGTATCAAGAGTCTTGGGTCCTTGAAAGACAGGATTTCCACTCTTGCGACTCACTTTTGAAGCCGTATCAGAAGTCTCGGGCTCTTGAAAGACAAAGTTTCCACTTTTGCGACTTCCAGATAGAGTTACTAGTTTCTGCCTGAGTAGTCGGCCAGGAGCCTATATGAATTATTTTTAGGAAGACCTAAAATTAAACTCCCTACTTTTCTATTCAGTCATAGTAATCTCTACTAAAATGGATTCTCCTTCAATTTCTTTCAGAGAATTACAAAATGTCAAAGAACAAAGCACTTCTGGAAGAGATTCTGTAAATAGTTTAGAATCTATGTTTGCAAAAAATAGGTATCATAGTCTGAATTATTGATCTATATGGATATCGGTGGCCACCCACCTTTTCCAACTGGATCAAAACAATTTTTTGACATTTTTGGCAATTTACTATTTTTAGCGGTTTTTACTTCCGGGGCCATTTTGAGGGCCTAAATAAAGGTTTTTCAGTATAGAGCTCCTCAATGATATCTGAAGGCATGATTGAGCACCCAAAATTAATCTCCTCTATGATACCTTTCCAACGGGCTATCACACGCCTAAAATAGAGATCATATGCAAAAGTTACGACCCCGGTAAGTTGATGTACTAGCTTACCCAAACGGGGCCCACATGACTTTTGGCGCTTCATCTCCTAGGGTTAGGTTTTTGGATGTCTAGGGTTTTTGGAATTCTTTATTATTTTAAAAATGCCTTCAGAGCCTCATTGGAACCTTCTTCTTGTGAATGCGCATTGCTGTCACATCTCTTCTCAGGGATAAGCCACCACCATTCCAGCAAGCTTGTTTCTGCTGCATTTTACAGTTTTAGCTTATTTCGTTATTGAATAGAAAACCAGTTTTACTGTATCTCTGTTATTTTGTGTTAAGAACCTATTAATAATCTGTATTCATTTCTTTCTACTCATAAAATCTGGATCAGTGGTATCAGAGCGGTCTTCTCCTTGTCGTCTTAATGCATGTCCCCAATGAGGTCGGAGTACAAAGAGTTGGATCTCGAGCTTGTTTCTCTTGAGGACAGAATATCTCACATGCACAAGAGACCTCCCATGGAAAGAGAAAATAAAGATGATGGGACAAGAGATCCTTTCAAACTGTTGATTGAGGAAGCCCTCACACAACAGAGGAACGAGATGATGGATAGTTTTGCGCAAATCCTTCGGCGACTACCAACAGGCGATGCATCTTCTTCAAATGGAGGCACTGCCCCCTTCAAGGTACAAATAAAATTTGATATTCCTATATTTGAAGGTCATATAGACGCAGATGTCGTAGAAAATTGGTTGAATCTACTAGAAGGGTATTTTTCTATTCATAAATTTTCGAATAGAGAAAAGATTACTTTTTCACTCCTCAAAGCCATTCCCCATGTCAGAGATTGGTGGGAAACTTTCTGTGAGCAAAAGAAAACAGAGGAAACCTCATTATTTTCAGTCATGGCCACCTAGGAATCCTTCAGGGATGCTATTAAGGAACAATACTACCATGTTGGAAGTTATGATGACCTGTATACCAAATGGACCACACTGCGGCAGGAAAGAGACCAAGCAGTGCCAGATTTCAAAAATATCTTCCATACCTTGTGCACCAAGTTGGGTATCAAAGATTTAGAGTGACATATGGTGCTCAAGTATCATGGTTATCTACATAGGTACATCCAGACTAAAATGGAATTTCTGGACATCTCATCCTTGGGTGCGGCCTATCGATATGCCATCAAAATTGAGCAGAAGATCAAACAAAAGACGCGACAATTTGTGCTTAGGAACCCCTCACAACAAAAAATAGGAAAGGGCGGCCCCAACCCACCAAAAAAAGGACAGAGCAAAGATGGACAGTATCAATACAACCAGTACAAGCCGCAAGAAAAGAAGGACACCAGAAAGACAAAGAGATATACCAGGAAGTGGTGAGACTTTCATAAGAGCCGTTGGCATAACATTGCTGACTGTCGCTCAAAGCAGTCGTTGGTGGCCAAAGTGAAAGCCTCTGAATCAGATGCAGATTCTGACTCCGAGACAAAACCAGAAAGGGGAAGATAGATCATTGACGTGGAACCTAATTCCACCGTTTCTACCACCAAGCTCCAGCTTGGTGAACCAGATGAGCCAGAAGAAGGAGAGCACCTCTTCCATTCACATATGTGGGTACAAGGAACCTCACTTCACTTCATCGTTGATAGCGGTAGCCAGAAGAACCTCATCTCAGCAGAGGTTTCAAGTGGCTGGCCCTGCCAACAACCCCACACCCACAACCCTACACCACTGGATGGCTCCGCCAAGGAAGCGATCTTTGCTTTAGCCAACAGTGCCAACAGTCGTACGGCATCAAGCCCTTCAAAGATGAGGTATTGTGTGATGTTTCTCCTCTTGAAGTTTGTGATGTTCTTTTGGGCCAACCTTATTTATGGAAACATCATGTTGTATATGAGTCTAGGCCTCGTAGTGTTATTATTACTTTGAATAAGAAATTGCACAGGATACCCGAGGCAATCCCACCTAATGCTATTTCCTTGATCTATGCTAAGAAATGCAAGAAGGTCATCTCTCAGACGGGGAAGTTTGTCTTCTTCGTGATTCACTCTCAAAATAAGCGAAAGATCGCAGCCACATCCAAGGTCTCTGTGGCCGACCTCTCCACACAGTAGAAATAGGTAGATAAGGTCGTGGAAGAATACTTGGATATCTTCTCCTCACCTACAGGGGTACCTCTGCACTGCCAGGTCAAGTACCCCATCGATCTAACCCCTGGTGCACCGCTACCCAATGGGCAGTCCTTCATCGCTCTTTGTTAGAGAATGAGGAGATCAAGCGACAGATCCCAGAACTTATCCACAAGGGGCAGATCTACCCCATCTCATCACCTTGTGGGATCCCAATCGTGCTTGTACAGAAGAAAGATGGAACCTGGCGACTCTGTATTGATTACCGGGCTCTGAATAAAATCACTGTCAGAAATGGATACCTGATTCCCTGAATCGATGACATCCTTGATCAAATCATGGGGGCCAAATACTTCAGTAAGATTGATCTAAAGTCTGGCTACCACCAGGTCCTGCTAGAACAAACAGATGTATGGAAAACCACCTTCAAGTCAAAGGAAGGACTTTTTGAATGGTTGGTCATGCCCTTTGGTTTGAAAAATGCTCCAACCACTTTCATGAGGATGATGGAGAATATCCTACGACCATTCACCAATACTTTTGTAGTGGTGTATCTAGATGACATTCTAATTTATAGCAAGACTTGGGTCGAACACTTGCAGCATATTCAACAGGTTCTGCACACCCTGCTGCAACACAAGCTATATGAAAACCTAGAAACATGCCCCTTTGGCATGGACAAGGTCCATTACCTGGGATACATCATTGATCAGCATGGAATACATGTGAATCTAACCAAGATCCAAGTCATCCATGAATGGCCAGCCCCAACAACACTCACTGAGCTTCGGAGCTTCTTGGGACTTGGTAATTTCTACCATACGTTTGTGTTGGGTTTCTCCCATATTGCATGGGCCCTCAGCCAAATAAACAGGGGTGGTGGTAAGGAGAAATTTGCATGGGGTCGGTCCCAACAACAAGCGTTTGATGATTTGAAGCAACGCTTGTGCTCAGCCCAAGTACTTTCACTACCAGACCTACAACATCCCTTTGAGATCGAGACAGATGCTTCAAACTATACTGTGGGTTCCGTTCTCACTTAGCATGGCCACCCTCTGGCCTATCATAGTGAGACACTATCAGATACTATCTGTAACTACCCTACTTATGACAAAGAAATGTACACCATTGTGCAAGCATGCTGCCAATGGAGACATTACATTCTTGGGAAGGAGACAGTCATCCACACTGATCATAAGCCACTGTAATTCATGCAAACACAGGGAAAACTGTAGAATGACCGCCATCAAAAGTGGTCCACATACCTGCAACAATTCCACCTCAACATCAAGTATAAAATAGGAAGCACTAATCGCATCGTTGATTGCCTCAGCAGATCACCATTCATGGCACTCACCACGGTGCTATACTCTTGCGGCCATGAGACATATGGATGGCCCCAACTCTATGAGATAGACCCTGAATTTGCCACAACCTACCAAATGTTGGGTGCAAATGCAGTTGTCATTAATTTCCATCTTCAGGATGGGTTGTTGTGGCGTTTGGGAGATATATGTGTTTCATCAAGTGAGCAAGCGAAGTTGATCTAGGAAGCCCACTATAGTCGGGTGGCAGGACACTTTGGCGTCAAAAAGATAGTGGCGATGCTACAGAAACATTTCTACTGGCCGAAATTTCGACAGGAGGTCGGCAAGTATATCAGGTCCTGCACTGCTTGCGCTATTGCCAAACTGGCCACTAAGAAATAGGGCCTGTACACCCCCCTTCCTACTCCTGACAGGCCATGGGAATCCATCTCAATGGACTACATGTCGGGCCTCCCATCCACCAAGTGGGGAAATGACTGTGTTTTTTTGGTTGTTGATCGCTTTTCTATGATGGCGATTCTGGTTGCCTGCAAGAAGAGCATCATAGTAGAGGCCACTGCCAAGCTCTTCTTTGAACGAGTCTGGGTACATTTTGGAATCCCACAAACCATTGTCTCAAATAAGGATAGTCGATTTCTCAGCACATTCTGGTTGAGCCTCTAGTCACTGCTGGACAGCAAGCTCATCAAATCCACGACCTTCCACCCCCAGACAGATGGCCAAACCAAGGTTGTAAATCAAATTATTGTGCATATCCTTCGCATGTATAATTCAAAGAACCCTCACACATGGGATGAGAACCTTCCCTATGTCTAGCATAGCTACAACTGAACCTTGCATAGCTCAACCGGCCACAACCCCTTTCAAGTGGGGTTGGGAATCCAACCATTGGGTCCCATAGATGTTGCACTTCCCCTTGTGGTCACCTTGACTGACTCATCTCCTACTCCAACTGAAGCTGAAAAAGCCACCCGATTCATTGAGCATATCTAGCACATCCGCCAACAGGTTCAGGATATCCTACAAAAGTCCAATGACAAGTACAAACAGGACCATGATCAACATCGGGTGTCGCATAAGTTTCAGGTGAGCGACAAAGTTTGGTTGCACTTGTAGAAAGAATTCCTTACAGGACCCCATAGAAAGCTTCGACCACTTCGTTATGGACCATACACTATCACCAAGGTCATGGGGGATAATTATTTTGAGCTCAACATTTCTCCTTTCCTTGGCTTGCACCCAGTGTTCAACGTGGATCTCCTTCGCCCTTATTTCCCACCATTATTGGACACCTCAGAAGTAGCAGAACAACTGAAACCAATTTCCCACCATTATTGGACACCTCAGAAGTAGCAGAACAACTGAAACCAAGAGAGATCAACCCTGACTGCATACAATAGGAATCCAATGATCATATTGTGGATAGACAGATCAAGAGCACTCGACAACAAAGGATCCAACTTTATTGAGTCGTCAAAGCAGGGCAGCTCCTGCACCAAGGCAAGTGGCTCACCTAGGGCCAAATTCAGTAGAAATTTCCTCATCTAATGCGGGACCTCAATGCAATGGAGAAAATTTCTTCCTAAGGAGGGAGGATTGATCCATATGGATATCATTGGCCACCCACCTTTTCCAACTGGCTCAAAATAGTTTTCTGACATTTTTGGCAATTTACTATTTTTAGCAGTTTTTACTTCTGGGGCCATTTTGAGGGCCGAAATGAAGGTTTTTCGGTATCGATCTCCTCAATTATATCCAAAGGCATGATTGATCCCCCAAAATGAATCTCCTCAATGATACCTTTCCAACGGGCTATCACACGCCTAAAATGGAGATCGTATGCAAAAGTTACGACCCCAGAAGTTGATGTACTAGCTTACCCAAACGCGACCCACATGAATTTTGGCGCTTCATCTCCTAGGGTTAGGTTTTTGGATGTCTAGGGTTTTTGGCATTCTTTCTTATTGTAAAAATGCCTTCATAGCCTCATTTTAACCTTCTTCTTGTGAATGCGCATTGTTGTCACATCTCTTCTCAGAGATAAGCTGCCACCATTCCAACAAGCTTGTTTTCGCTACATTTTACAGTTTCAGCTTATTTCGTTATTGAATAGAAAACCGGTTTTACTATATCTCTGTTATTTTGTGTTAAACACCTGTTAATAATCTGTATTCATTTTGTTCTGCTCATAAAATCCGGATCAATTATGCTAGTATTGAAGAAGTTGAGACACAACCTCCAGCCTCTTGGAAATTACCCCCTATAGCTACCAGCCAAGTATATAAAGATTTGAATATGTTTCATATTAAGGTTGTAACTAGGGTAATTGTAAAAGAATATGTAAGCAGACTACAACAAAATAGTGATGTTAGTCAGACTATCTCACTGATAAATGTCAAGGAGATCCAGAATGAAGCCAAGAGACATGGAACAAATTATCTCCATTTTGGGTGTATTAGAGTGGGGATAAGTCCCTTGGTTCATAAATGGATAGATGCCTATGTTTTATGCACAGTGAGAGACATGACACACAATAAATTTACAAATTCCCTAATAGGTGGGATTGTAGCCCCTCTCTCAAATGGGCTGTATATTTTGACTGTTATCCCATCTTCTCTGCCTACACTTTTGATGATAATCTCGAAGATATTCTTAAGCTCCATATTAGAACTACTGGATTTGATATGTGTCAAACCAGAACAAACATATCAATGCAAACTAGGGGATGTTTAAGACACACTAATACCTTATTCCCTACAGTTTTGCATACCCCTAGTAAAACCTCTCAATCCAGTACAATGGTGCTAACTGACCCCTTAAATAAAAAAATGGAACACCAGATTATAAGATGGGAAAATATTTCTTTCCCTACAGACTGGGTTATTGATACACCTAAAGCACCAGTCCCAAGATCTATCACATCTGCTCAAATAAAAGAATCTGCATCCTCTGCAGTAATTTCTTTTCCCCAAAGAAGTCTATCTAGAAACAATTCTTCATCTTCTTCCTCATCATCCACTTCATCCTTTTTTTTACATGCCCCACTCCATTCCCTAGCCAATAAAGTTTTTTATTTAAACGCACTATTAGATACTAGTTCAAACATGAATTTAGTGCATAAAAACTTGATCCCTGCTAAATATTGGCTTCCCAACACTTATTCTGCTATAGGAATGGGAAATGTAAATACATATATGAACTTTGAAATTAAGGCATCCTACTGTTTGATGAATATGCTTTAGGAATGAAGTATTTATTAGTAGATTTACCAGTAGATTGTATTCTTGGTACACCATTTCTATCTGTTGTATAGCGACATGGTTCTTATCAAAGCTCCACAGGTGAACCAGGATATTTCATTACCCTGCCAAGCATAAATGGTCATCCTCCAAAAAGAAAGGAATTACCGTTCATTTCTGACTCACATGCTCAAATTGCCTACTGCTCAAAGAGAATGGTTATTATAAACACTTGGGATGATTACAAAAATACTCCATCTATTGAGTACTTAGATGACAATACAGATTGGGAAAAATATAAAGAAAATTGGGTTCCTCAATGGCAGTTAAGATGTTCAGAAGTTGTGGAATTTGGATTACCAAGTTTTTTGAGAAACACTAGTATTCATGTTATTCCTCCACAACATGTAATTGGCTAGATCCATCATGCATCTACTATTGCTTCTCTCAAAAAACGGTAGAAATGGGAGACCTTACTAGAATCAGGACTGCTAACAGAAATTTGTTCTGCCAACAGACTCAAACATCACGACAAACTCCCACATGGAATTTCTTCCAGATTAACAGAATGAGAACTTTGCAGTCATGGCCAGACCAAGATCCACATGAAAGATTGTTTGATGTAAATTACTTCCAATAAAAATCTATGTGGTATAATGTTTGTCTTTGGATAAATAGGTACAAATATTATTACTATATGATCAAATTCTCTGTGTCTTTTGTTTCATTTCCTGAACCTGATTGGCTTCTAGACTAGTGGAAGAAATTTGGATTAAATCCAAGTGCCATACACCCTGATGTAATTGATACTGCAAGAATGTTTATGTTTCCGCAAAGAAGGCTTCCAGGAAATGTTCATAATCTTGAACAGTTTTCTGAAAATGAATATAAAATGTTTTTTATAAGAGAAAGACATCCTTGGGTGATCAGAACCAGATATGTTTTTCAACAAGATGAAGAAAGTGATGAAGACCCTTAAATGTACAGGGAAATATACACTCAACATTGGGACCCAGACCGCTTTCATCATTTCCATGACCATCCAATGGAATAATAAAAGGTCTTATTGCCGGATAGATAGCAGCAGTCGATTTTCGTGGGTCGATGTAACTACCCTCCATGATGTATTCACATGTATTCATGTCTAAATGACCAACAATGGTGTCATTCGGGTTTAGTGGGTTACCGTAATCAACATCCACTATGTAATTATTTGTCTTGTTGTAATAATGAGTATCTTGGAAACTTGGAGCACTTCTCCAACTTCTGGTGCGGTTTGACCCACATTTCTAAGATTCTCTTCTTTATGCCATGTTTTTTCTGTCCTCTGATCGGGGAATCTTGCATGAATACCCCATCAGATCTACTGTTTTCTTAGTGGAGAATAAAAGGATTTGATTTGGTCAGAGGATCTTGCACAGTTTCTACCGCCAAATCCATAAAGAAGATTTAGTGGAAAACATGTAGGGTCCAAGGTCATGTCTAGTCTTATCATCAAAACAATTCCTTCTCTCTAAAATTGCATATAAGGAGATGAGGAGCTCATTCTTGAGGAGGAAATTCAGAGTCAGTCAGAGTGTTAGTCAGCCCGAGTCTTCTAAGCTCCCTCCTGTCAGAGCTTTGAGTCATTCTCTTTGAGTCTGTAAGTAAGTGGATTATGAGCGAATACGAGCATCATGCTCATTTTTAATACCCTGGCATATTTTCTCTGTGATTAATATAGAAAGACTTCCACAATATTGTGTAATGATCTCTGATTAATTGTCTCTGCATTATACCGATGCTATGATTCTCGATTCTATTTTCCTGTTATTGCACTCAGTGTTCCTTGAACAATTCTATGCTGAAGTTCGCTCAAGAGGGTAGATAAAGTTCTCTCATCCTGGAGATAAGGTTCTCAGAAGGTGGTTGTGTTGCGGTTCTCTTAGGTCCTGAATAGCACAAGTAGTAAGTCTCGCTAGGCAAGAAGGCCGCTAAGTGCAGTTGTAGGTGTTGGGTTGTCTGAAGGTTCACTAGGAGTCACTGGAAGGTTCACATAAGGCCGAGAGGTGGGGTTCACATAAGGACCAAGATCAAGGTTCGCTAGGAGAGCTGGATTGGTTCTGCTGAGAGTCACAAGAAGAAGAAGGCCAGATAGCAGAAGGAAGCAAGCACATGAGACAAAGCAATCATCAAGCTTCATTCTCCAATGGAGGAAGCCTTCAAAAATATACACAACTTACAAATGGTATTAGACCTTCGTTCTGATAAAATCTATTCACT
>CBVK0101332073.1:0-17653 GCA_900067695.1 Picea abies
TCCCTGATCCCTTCATCCTTCCAAATCCCTCTATTTCAATTTTGTCTCCTATATATAAGCCCAATGAGACAAAAATCGAAAAGAAATTCCCTCACCATTTTCCCCTAGAAAAAGATATACCAGAATCATCCTCAAAACTAGAATCATCTTCTAGAGAACATCTTTCTCTGGTCTCTATCCAACAGCCTGCCTATGAAAATCTCCCACATCATACCACCATACCTGCAACACCAAACATAATGGGAAAAGGAAAACTACCTGAAATTCCAACATTTGTCGAGGATTGGCTCCAAGAGTGGAACATTGACAATTTGTCTATTGCGCAAATCAGATAGATGATAGAAAAAATGTATGTCTCATACAAGATCATGTGCATGAAAGGAAAATCAGAGGTTGAAGCATGCAAGTCTATCATTCAGTGCTTTACATGCACTCTAAGGAAATAGTGGGAAGTAATCTCTTCTCCAATCATGATTTCCAAGATGGAGGTAGAAGTCCTCAGAGATGAACAGGGAGATATAGTCTATCACACTGATGGGACTCCTCATAATAATATGATAGGATCCCTAACCACTGCAATTCTTGAGCACTGGTGTGGTACTGAATCAGAATTGGCAGATAAGCATGAGTTAATCCTAATGAGTATGAAATGTAGAAAAATGTCTGAATATGAAGAGTTTCACAAGGATTGGACTCAAAGGATTTTTGAGGTACAAAACAACCAAAATCTTCTCTAGAAACAAGCCTACTTGGCCGCAATTCTAAGTAAATTTGTTGAATATCTAAAAATGCAGGAAGTATTTAAACATCCATCAGGGGTGATTTTAAGAACCCCCCCTAAATTTATATGTATAATAAATGGGTGAATCCCCATGATACATAGGAAAAATTGAGGGCTATTTTATCAATAATATAAAATGTATATATAACTTTTTGGCGAATATTTTCGTCAATTATATAATCTTGTAAAATATTGGCGAATATTTCACTTAATTATAAAATCTTGTAAAATATTGGCGAATCTTTTACTGAATTATAAAATCTTGTAAAATATTGGCGAGTGGTGTTGGGTAAACAAATGGACTTCACACAACATTTCACCACATCTACTACAGTAAAGTCGACCAAAATTGACAAAGAGATTTTTGTATAGGCCAATTGCAAAATGTGTTTCAATCTACAAATGGAGTTCACAACATTGTCAACATTCACTACATCTACTACAATAAAGTCAACCAACATTTCAGTACATCTGTTATAGTTCTACAAATAATAGTTTTCATAGGCCAATTAAACAAAAGGTGTTTCCATCTACAAATGCACTTATCACAACATTTCACCACATCTTCTACATGGGCCAATTAAACAACAAGTGTTTCAATCTACAAATGAACTTCACATAACATTTCACCATGTCTGCTACAATAAAGTTAACCAAAATTGACAAAGAGCATTTTGTATAGGCCAATTAAACAATTTCATAGGCCCCAATTAAAAAATGTGTTTCAATCTACAAATGGACTTCACGATGCCTTTCAACACATCTACTACATAATCCAATCAAATAACAAGTTTTTCAATCTACAAATGGACTTCACAAAACATTTCACTGCATCTGTTGTAGTAAAATCAACCAAAATTGACACCAACATTTTTCACACAACATATCACCATGTCTGCTATAGTTCACTACATCTGCTATAGAAAAGTCACCAAAATTGACAATAGGTGTTTCAATCTACAAATCTACCCTCATATATACTGGATTAGATCAAATGTTGTGGTATATCAATTTCCCAATTCTCATATTGGTGCTCATTTTCTTCACTCTAAACAAGACCCTCTCCAAATGGATTATCATTATGAGCCTCCAAAGAATTATGTTCCATATCAAGTTCATTAGAGAAGCTTGTTATATTGTTTTCTCCCCTTCTATCACAATTTGATCGCCAAAGAGCTAGTGCTCTTTCATATGGAAAATTGGAAATGTCATACTTTGTTACATATAATCTTAAACATATATCCATATGTTTATCAAGCTTGTCCCTCATCTTTGACTTCAAAAATGACAGTGCACTAAACATTCTCTCATCCTCCACTGATCCCAAAATCATGGTTTGACACAAATCCGCTAATTTGAAATATTCAGATATGTTTTCCTGTAAGTATTGGCTAGCACCTAAAATAGTCCATAATCTTGTTATTGCACCATATTCTAGAGGATTCTCGAAAGAATGAAATTGGCGTGTCGCTTGTTGAAACAATTTTGATTGATCCAAAATAACTTCAACTTGTTCTCCATGTACCTCAACCTTCTTGCAAAAGTGGTCCACTAAAGTATTTAATTTTTCCACAAAGTCACGTTTTAAAGTGGGTTGACATTTTAAATTGTTCCAATATTCAGGGTACACCACAGACATGGCCTCCAACAATTCATCTCAAGGGAATCATTCTCTTATCTCCGATGACAATGACTTTGCAATTTCTATCAAGTTACGTCTCACTAAAATGACAACATTGTCGAATAGGTCTCTTGACACAGGGCGCTCTTTGGTGGTTCGTCTTGTCTTATCAATATAATGAAAAGGAACCATATACCCACGCACTTTCATACATAGTATCCCTTTTTCATCAAAATTCAAATAATTTTTAGTATTTTCTATATCAATGATCATAGTCCAATTTGTAAATCGTGGACCTGCGAAAGACCCTGGCATCGTATGCAAATTTTCTTGCATTTTTGTATTCTACAATATACATTGTGTGACTTTGAGACATTTTCACGAGGACATTCATTTCATCTAGCATAGGAAGAATTCCAACCAATGTTAATAATGTCTCTATGTCAGTTAGTCAAAAAAGAAGATCTTGAGATTTATCTACACTGAAGCGATGTTCATACATCACCCCTACCAAGGACTGGTACTCACTAAATAATCTTTGAGCTGGTCCATTCAATGAGATCCATCTTGTATCAACATCCTTTAATAGCTTGTTTCCATTTGTAACACCGTCAACAAATTTTTTAAACTCTAAAAGTCATTTGGGACTACGAGAAAAATATGCATAAGCCTCTCGTACAAGATCTTCAACTTTTGAAACCGATGGAAACTTGCTTACTATTTTAAATGCAAGATTCATCCTATGAGACATACAATGAGTACTCAACATATACGATGAAGCTAATAGTTGTAGTCTAACACAAAGGCCATTCCTTTGTCCTTGCATTACTGATGCTCCATCCGCTCCAACACATACCAACTTTTTTGTGATCATTAAAGGATCCATACCACCACTTTCCTTCAAACTATTATTAACAAGTTCATAAATATTTTCAGCTGTAGAATTCTCCATCATTTTATGAACCTCAAGTAGATAGGAATGTCTAATATGGTCATTAACCATATAAATACTCATGCAAATCCATGAAGTGTTATCAATAGCTGTAACCTCATCCAAAGACAATGACACAAACCTAGTACTTGCAATCTTCTCTTTCATATCATCCTTTTCTACTTGAGCTAGATATTTTGCCCATTCCCAACCACTCATTAAAGACCAATGAGAAGATGGAAAGTTTGGCATTTGAAGAAAATATAGATATTTCATGTAATCCGGATAATCTGTCATAGGATGCCCTTTAGATCAAATGTGAAATACAGTGCTTAATTGTATTGTCTTGGATAACAAATTTCTTTCCATCGTCTTTTCGAATAGAGATGTGATGGTTCCTCCACCTGCCTCGAGTTTTTGCTTGCTTATTAAATATTCATTATATTCATCAGCATATTTTACATGTCGACATTCCTCGAAAGATTTCCATCTGACAATAGATTTCTCCTCGCCATCTATAATTTTCTTTTCATACACCTTTCCTGCATGCTTCTCAATTGTATCTAACTTCATCTGTAATGTCATTAGCGTGCCAAGTTTCCAACTACATATATTGCATATAACTTTTGGTTTCTCTTTCTCATTTTGTGGAGGTAATGGATCAATAAATGGAAATTTTGAGACCCAATTTGGTTGGAAGCCTCTCCCTATGTCCCATTGGCCCTTTTGTCTTTTCCTTGAATTGTTTGTGTTCTTTTCCAATGAAATATTTTCGACATTTATACTGCCAATTTCTAGTGAAAATGCATTTATCTCACTTTGATCACCGGAGGAACATATTTCCTTATCTATTATTTGGATATTAGATGCATTCTCACAAGAGTTGAGATCTCTTTCAGTGATAGGTTGCTCAAAAGAGCTTGAAGCATGAAGAGAATGTGGATCCTTGGATTGAGGTCTTTGAAAATATGATGATAGATCATTTTGTCTTGATCCTTTCTTTCCACGATCGGTGTTTGACATCTCAATAAATATTCCACAATTGAAATTTCAAATTGATCTAGAAGCCAAAAGTGAAACCTACAAGAGAAATAATATAAAATTAGTAAAATTCCTACCAAGTATAGAATATTCAATTTGAATGAAGCTACTCTAATACTTTCTCCCAAATTTCTCCTCATGTAACCAACAAGATAACTTTATCTTGTTCATTTGAAAAAATGAAAGATCTACATTTCGCTGCTTTTCAACATTCCAATGTTTGAATTGATTGACAGATTGTTGTGTAGCTAATTATATCTCTATAATAGCTTACATAAAATGTCAACCCAGGGAGGTAAACTTAGAGGCATAAACACTGTATCTGCTGCACTGGAACCTAATTGTCTACTCTTTTCTAAGCCTAAGTTATCTCTAATCTATTTCATTTATTCTAATTTAAACAAAAGAATTCTAACTAAAGCATTCCCATTTAAATTCTACAACATTCAATTCTAAACATAAATGAAATATCTTTAACAACTACCTTTGAATTAATCTAGAAGTAAGATGTCGATTTCAAAATGAAACTACTTCAACAATCAAACTAGGTAACAACATATTATACCAGAAACAGAGTATGTCAAAGAAAGTAAACTAATGATGCAGAAAACAATGTAAGGTGCAGAAAGTGAACTAAGGTGCAGAAAGTAATCTAAGGTGCAGGAAGTATTTTGCACCCTTACAAATGTACATCTATTTAACATTATATGTGCAATAGAGACTGTGCTATTTCAGAATCTAAAGCTACAACAAGTAAACCCTAAGATATTTGAAAGCAACTAGTTCTATTTTATTAATACAAAAACCTTCAACAAGTAAACTAATCCTACCTTCTATTTCTATTTCTGTCTTAGATCACTATTATCGAATCTTTCGAACTCCAAGCTAAAGAAAAATATAGTAATTTCAGAACTAAAACTTAACAGCAAATAAAAACCCTAAAATCTTATAGGTAAAGGCATTTTACTCTATTATGAATCTAAGAAACTAAATCTCAGAATTAAAACTATTCTTAAAACAAGAAATGATATCAAGAGATACAGTCTATGAGGCTTCATATTTCACAGAAACGAGATATACCATATATGCAATGAGTCGATCTTGCTTCTAAACTAATAGTTACTCTATTCATTAATCTAACAATAAACGAATGCTAACAATAACTTCGAGCAATGTAAATCTATTGTTTACTCTGTTCTGAATATAACTCTGACTACTGCAAATGTAATCTATCTAAGAAATAAATCCATGAAAGAGAGGCTCATGGTCTTCTTGGTGGATCCTTGCCAAGAAAACCACAAGTCCCTTAGGAACTTACAGATTAAATTCTAAATTGAAACCATCAATCTAAAATAAAGAGAAGAAACATTAACTTTCACAAAGTGCGTTATCAGATCATGGACATATCATTAATTCAAAGCAATGGTACAACATCAAGAAGCGATCTTCAGAATTTCATAACACCATTTATTCATTCATTGTTTTTTTAGAATTTCTAGACTATCAGAGCCATCCTATTACATTTCGATCTCTGCTTTTATAGCTTCCCAATGAAAATAGCTATGCCCAGCCCCTTCGTTTCACACCCTAACATTCTAATAATTGTTTATAACTGTTTCTGTTTGGAAGACAAGTAATCTTTTGTGATGATCAAGTGACTTTGAATCTCCAAGTACACCCTATAATCTCGTGATTTGAATAACTAATATTCAACTCTAGGGCACGTAGTGCCTAGAGATGAAGATTGTATGTGTATGGGTCATCATAGAGATTCGAGTGAGATGAGATGAGATTATGTCTGAGTGAGTTAGAACATTCTGAATTATGGAGAGTCCTCATCGTATATGTCCTTCATCTGAAATCAAAGAATGCTACATTTCTAATACAATAAGTCATGAACCCTCTAAAAATTGTATTTAATCATTAAAATAAAAGGAAATTAAGAGATGACCATACGTTACTAGACTTGCTGGGTATTTATTTGTATGAGTGAAAATATAAATGCGTTTATAAGGTGAGAGAGTGAAATAAGGGGTATAGAAGTGAATGTAGAGGGTGAAAAACGTGTTATATTGGCGAGCCAACAATTGCCAAGGGAATTGTTGATGTTCTTTGCCACATCCCATGGTATAGATATTGTTCTGGCATCAGGTCACCACAATAGGGATAGTACCTTCAGGTCCACTTCGAAAAAAAATGCCTCTTCAACCTAAGTTGTTTGAGAGTACTAATGGATACCGCTGTATAGATCTTCCTGAATATTTATCCTCAATTCTCTTGCTGTAAAGGTTGCATGTTTGGTGGAACCCTTTGTTGATTGGTAGTAGCCCATATGAGGCTCATTCTGCCAACTACCAACAAGAAGGTATAAGTGACTAAGGACATTATCTTCAACTTCTAACAAGCATAGAAATAATTGACTAAAAAAACATTATGCAGAGCAGGAGTAACTTGGAGATATTTGTTGAGTTCTCTGAATGAAGTATCAGTTCAGTTCTTGTAAGAAACCTCACAGCAAAGTGTTTGGACTTTGCTCTGCCACTCTTTTGGGAAGAGGAATGTGATTCCTTTAGCTCATGGAAATTTTTGGGATGTCACCATCAAAAGAGAGAAACTCATCTAGAGACTATATGGTTAAGAGAGCAAAGGATTAGTTTTGAGTACTGTGGTAGATGGATTCAAGAAATTACCATGAGATAAACTTAGTGGGTAGCAAACACATGCGCTTGATTATCAATAGTTCTATATAAACTTCAACATGTATTATTGGTTTTTACTATTATGTGGGAATAGGAAATTTAAAGACATTGCTTTCAACAATGATTACCAACATCCAATAAACATAAAAAAAGAAATGATAAACATGGAAATGCTCTGAATTTCAATATAACACCTCTTCTCATATGAGCATCCTTTATACTAATTAAAATAAGTTAAAATTGATCCAATGCTTGTTACTTATCTTATTTGTATGACATTTAGTCGTGCTTCTAGTTTCAGCTACATTGTAGCTTTGCCTACGCCAGAAAAAGGGAATTTCTGACCGCCATAATAAACTTCAGAGAAAGGCATGTTAACTGCCTGTATGGGCTTATTTAAGGGGTGTATTAGTGACATTGATAGCTTCAAACGAGTTTTCTGTGAATATAAGGTTACATAAAGTAGATAGCTAAGTTACTGGATACATCTCTATAGAGTCCTGTATATAGCTTCAAATGATTTTCTTGTGATTATTGAGTTATATAAAGCTAAGTCACTGGATACATCTTAGCAGGTTCCCAGATATGTCATCCCCTATCAGGAATGGATAAGGTTAGTTATTTTATTTATGTGACATTCAGTCTTGTTTCCATTTTTTGCCATCTTGTCCTGCCTACACAAGAAAAAGTAAATCTCTGACCACCATGAGAAATTTCAAAGAAAGAGATGTTAATTGCTAGTATGGATTTCTAAGGAGTGTATCGTTTATGTTGTGATAGCTTCAAACGAATTTACTTTGAATATGAAGTTGCATAAAGTTGATAGCTGCAGGGTACTGGATATATCATACCCTGTATCAGATATGGATAGGGCCCAAATAAAGCTGGGATATCTATCCTGTATGGTTACTGCTGGGATATGGCTTGAATATGGTTGGATACAACTAGTAGGGAATCTCAGCTTTATCCTTGAGAAATAAAAAAAAATGTAACAAGAAGAAGGAAAAAATTGAACTAAAGCCTAAAAGTAAAAGAACTTAAAAATGAGAATCCACTGCCACATTTGACACCATTCATGAGAATCTTTTTCAATTGACTGTAAAGATATCTTCGTGAACACATTGATTCCCTAGACCCCGTGCGGTTGATATCATAAAAAAATGCCTTTCTATGAAGCCTGTAGTTGTCCTTTCCCTAAAATAAACTTGACACTTGGTTGTTTCAAGAAACCTCCAGCATTGAATTGACTACCATAGCCAACATACACTTCTAGAATTCATACCATTACAACTATTATGACAAAAAGAGTTTCAAAAGACTATCACATCCACTACTAGGATTAGTGAAGATATTCTTGGATTGGATGTCACTTCTTGTGAAGGTGTTATGAAATGCATGGTAGTTTGTGTGGGAAGTCTGAAAGCATTAATATCTGGATCAACTAAGGCATTGTTTGCAGACCAAGAAAAATGGGGTAACATTGTGGTTTCTTGTAAAAAATTAAAAATGAGAGAGATATGTATGATTCTTATAATATGAGACACCAACTTGTGTAGTAGTAACATACCAAAAATGTATCTTGAAAACTTGTATACCAAAAAATTTCTGAAAACCTATCTATTCTCAGTGAAGATAGCACTCATGGTGTCAGTAAAGACACCCACACTGTTGGCATGTTTCAATTAGCTCTTGAAAATCCCCCAGAATCATCACATCTCCCTATCAGAAGATTAGAAACTGTTCTTGGAAAAACCAACATGGGAAAAGGTGATCTTGTTACCGGTGACACAGGAGATGGCAAAGAAAAATAGAAAAACTATGTAGGATATGCTGGTCCATATTAGATTCAAGAATGCATTGGAACTTCCTCCATGTGTATGGACAACCCTATTTTCTCTGTTAATGTGCCAGGTATGAAGTTTTTCCAGAGGAGACAATTACTATAAATAATAACCAAAAGCATTCCTTGGAACTCTACAATTTTATTGGTTCATAGGTTGAATGCATGTGATTCAGAAGTGGTAGCTAGTAATATAGATAGTGGAATCAAAAAGTTTAGATTCGTCTTAACATAAGTTTTCTGTATGTTGATTTTTTCCATTAAAAAAGATGATTTACCCCAACCTATCAAACCTTGACTTAGAGAAACAACTTAAGACCCTACCAGACTACCTTTAAATAACCCAATGTCAGACATTCCAGAGGCATTTTGGAGATCAACACATTTGAAGTGTAGAAAGCATGACCTGAAATGAAAATAAAAGGCAGTCACAAAAACAATGAAAAGGGAAAAGATCTTAATAGCCAAAACAATTTCAAGCATTGTGTTTTGATATATCGGAGGACAAAATAAAAACTAAATCTAGCTCAGCAGATGCTTCCAATAGTGCATGCTTGAGCATGATGTTCCATGGCTGAGGATACTAATTTTTATCTTCTCTTAAGATAGTATTCTAATCTTCTCTAAATTGGCATTCTTATCTTCTCCAAAAAATGTGTCTTGCTTTATCTTATCTAAATTAGGATTAGTATCCACTTTCCTTATCTTTTTCTATTTTAGTATTCTTATATTCTCCAAAATCGTATTGTACCTTATCTTGATTCTTATCCCACTATTTTTATAATTGTTCTGTTCTTATCATATTGCTATCTTGCCTAATCTTTGAGGAAGAAGAATTACTTTAAACACACTAGTACCAAGGTTATGAATAGTCTATTGAAGAATCCATTCCATATGTAGTCTATGAGAGACTAATTCCCTGACCAAGTGCAGCACCCATACTACCTTGGAGACTTAGAGATGAGTTGGCCCCCATACTTACTCAGGAGAGATACTTTATCTCATGTGATTGTCTAAAATAATAAAAAGTGCCTGTATGAGTTTAGTTTCCAGTTTTTTGTATTGTCCCCTTGGTTGACAATTTTTCAGATTACTGCTTAGAAATTTAGTTTCAAATTTCAGTCTAGAAAATTCACGTTTTTAGTTTCAGCTGTAAGTTCTCCAATTTCAGCTCATATTTTCAGTTATAGGTTTATTTTTCAGTTATAATAACAATTTTCCAATCAGTTTATTAGCAGTTATTACATTAGGTTCATAACACTTGGACAAGAATTAGAAATCGGGTTGGCTGAAGCTGGAGGAAGAAGGGAGACAAAATAATAATCTTCCTAAAAGAAAAGATGGGAAAATCCATGCTCAATAACCAGACTGCAAATTTTTGGATATGCACACCAGTAGATTTGGTTAGAGAAGCAATAGTATAAATCCAATAAAGAAGCAATAGTTTTTCGTCCAATTATTTCATGGCTTGTATTGCTTTTGATTTCCATTGTGAACGTTTCTTTTCTTCTCATAGGACAAACACTGTTGTGTTCCTTCTTAAATCGATGTATGAGGTTAAATGTTTTTGAATATGCATGAATATAAACAATTGTAAATATTATGGGTTGTAATCTTAAGTAGAAGTGGAAGCTAATAAAACATCTATTCCCCAAAACAAGGCATAGAGAAGACTGCAAATAACCCTGACACTACCTATACATGTGCCTAAAGCAGTCATAATTTAAATAATTATGTTACTAATAGAAAGAATCATGCCACTGCAAAGGTAATAGAAACAGAGACCATTGTTGTCCAGCAAGCGTTTCAGGACTAGCAGGGTACTTAAGACATAGTAGACTAGACTATAATTATGTAATGGCATGTTCCCCAAAATTTTTACACCCACAGACCACTCTATACATCATTTTCTATATCTACAGAATCAAGAGATTACAACACAGAGATAAATCCCTGCAAATTTATATTGCATTGATTTCTTCCAGCACATACGATTGTTTTGATCTTATTAGCACAAACCCAGAGCCCCATCAATTTCATAAAATGGTAAGATTGGATACCCTTATCTACATACATGTTAAATGTAACATAATGTCTTTGTTGTTTAAATTCATGTTGGCACCATGTTCAATTCACTTAAACAAGCCCGACCTGCTCAAACAGACTTAAAGCTGACTACAGATAATGCTGAGATAGTTGACATGCAAAGATCAACACTATAAGATTGCTTCCCATAAGCAGTGGGGAGAAATATATAGTTGACATGCAAATATCAACACAACGATGGGGAGAGTTTTAGCATCTCAGATGAGGCATTGAATCATTGTTAGTATTGATACATCTTGAAGTAGAAATATAAGCAATCTATGATAAGTGTTGGAGCCCAATTAGAATCGATTTTACCTCAGAATTCAATTGACCTTGTGAAATGTAAACACCATAAAGATCATATCATTCAAGCCAATTTAGAAAGTGAAAATTAAACAATTAAACAATTTAAATGCTATTTGAATAGTGTTATCTCTTATATTACAGTTTTGATAAAAATTACACCGGATGGATGTAAAAATACATTCACTAACTTATATGTTCAACAAATAGAAAATCAGTAAGCAGTAGCACCTCTCTAAAGCCGCGACTACCCTACACCAATTGTTTGATGGAAACGTAGAGAATCAAAATCCAGATATGTGATTTTGCCAGTGTGGTCGAGCCTCAGCGTCGAGCCGCGAGTGGGGTCCTCCTCTGTTAGAATGCTAACAAAATACGGTCACTGGTGCCTGGGCCGAACCTGGGAGTAACTCATTACCCAGCAGAAGAACGCCGAAGAGTAAAATACTAAAATCGTAAACCTTAAGGCCGAAAGGGGAAATAAGAGGTAGCAGAAGTAAAACCGTAAACCTTTGTTCCGTCAAGGGCCCAAAGGGGAAATTCAAATAACCACAAAGATGTAAATTGGGGAATGCATTTCAGATCCCATATAATTTATACCATGTCGGAGGGCCAAAAATTTCCATGTTCTTTGGAAATCAGGCAAAGGGAAGATTGTAGCTACCCACTGCCCATACCACAAAATCATGGCGAAATTAAACCATAAACCCTGATTTTACCAAATGGCAGGGCGAAGAAGTTATAAACAATTCTCATATTTCTAGAACTTTGGCTAATGGAAGCTTGTCCCTCCAAATTTCAGGGGCTAAATATAATTTTTTTTCCTCTAGCCCTCCTAAAAACATGGGCTAACTCTGTACACGATTTTTCCCCTAAAATAAATTATGGGCTAATGATATAAGTTTAAGAAAATCACTCTAATAAAAAAAATTCGCCCAATAAAAAATTGGAGGCCCCTTAATTTCGCCCACGAGTGAAATTTTTCCCCTAATATCATCTATGACTTCCATATGAGATGTATACATGGGGAGAGATTTATTCTCTCGTCACTAAAGCTTTGATTAGACTATGTGTAAATATGAAGGTCCACAATTCTGTATCTAAGTTATCTCATCTACTAGATCAAAAATCTATCTGTGAAAAGTATGGCCTCTATATCACATATACAGTAAGAAAGAAAAGAAAAAAGATGAAATAATTCAAAGAAAAAAAGAAAGAAAAGTACAAATACAGGTACAGGACAAAGACACATTATTATGAGCTCGAGGACATTAACTAAAAACTCATTCCCATCAGGCTAGACAACAAATACAATGTTGGATATGTGGAAAATCTGGGCATATTGCTCATAATTGTCTAGATAATATAGCCTCCAGAAAGTCAAAAGGAAAGATTTCTGAGAAGAAAGCTAAAGAATCACAAGCTAGTAAACAACTAGCCTTAAGGATGCATTGTAACATATGTGGTACAAATACATATGAGACAAACCAGTGCCCACATCATCCATTCCTAGAAAGAGAAGAAGTTCATCTTCTTCAAGAAGGATGTTGTTCAGAGTCTGCTAGTATTTCTGAGTTTGAATATAGCTCAGAAGAAGAAATATTGATGAACCAAGATTGTAATTGCAAAAATCCAAATTTTTTCTCTTATCAAAGTAGCTCAGAAAGTTCTGATTCCAGATCAGAACTTAACTTCAGACAAAAAATAAAAGTCTGCATGTTTAGCAATATAGGAAATCAAGAAGCCCAAATGTTGGCATAGATCAAAGCCTTGCTAGAAGGCGATATGAAAAACTTTCTTCTTGAAATTTTTTTGAAGACAATTAAGTCTGAACAAAGGAATAAAAATGTTGAAGCTTCCAGAAGAGAACCTTTGTTCATAGAAGCCTCTATTGATAAAAATACCAAAACTTTTATCAAGTATAACAAAGAAGCAAAGCTACAAAACACTTTTGTTACAGACCTAGCCAAATAAATGCTTCTTTTAAAAAGAGAGGTCACTAATTTTAAAGAAAAAATCAGAAAAATGGAAGAAGAAGTTGAATTCAGCTTTAAAATAGACTCTTGGGCAAGGCAAGAGATCAGAAAAATTAGAGAAAGGTTGGACTCAATACCTCCTCCTTTAGAGGATGCTACTTTTGAGGGTCCTAAAACATCATCCCATCTCCAAGGGCCAACTACAATGAAAATCTTGCCCATCAAGTTCCAAAAATACCAGGTAAGAATCAAGTTGGAAATTAATGGTGAAATCTTTCAGATGAATGCATTACTAGACACTGGTTTAGATATGAACCTAGTATATAAAGACTTGATTCCTGCTAAATATTGGCTTTCCAGTAATTATTCCTATAGGACTGGGAAATGTAAATACAGATATGAATTTTGAAATACCTAAAGGCATTTTACTCTTTGATGAATATGCCTTAGGGATGAATTTTTTATTAATAGATTTACTAGTAGATTGTATTCTTGGAACACCATTCCTATCTTTTGCAGAACCACATGGTTCCAATCAAAGTTCTACAGGTGAACTAGGATATTTCATCACTCTACCGAGCATAAATGGTCATCCTCCTAAGAGAAAAGAATTACCTTTCATATCTGAATCACATGCTCAAATTTCTTATTGTTCTAAGAGTATGGTTATCATTAACACTTGGAATGATTACAAAAATGCTCCATCTACTGAGTATTTGGATGATAATACAGATTCAGAAACATGTAAAGAAAATTGGGTTCCTCAATGGCAATTGAGATGTTCAGAAGGTGTCGAGTTTGGACTACCAGGCTTTTCAAGAAACACTAGAATCCATGTTATTCCCCCACAGCATATGATTGGTCAGATGCATCAGGCATCTACTATTGCATCTCGTCAAAAATTGGTAAAAATGGGAGACCTCACTAGAATCAGGTCTGCCAATATAAATTGTTTCTGCCAACAAACCCAAACATGGCAAAAAACTCCATCATGGAATTTCTTCCAAATTAATAGAATGAGAACTTTGCAGTCTTGGCCAAACCAAGATCCACATGAAAGACTATTTGAAATTAATTATTTCCAATATAAGGCCATGTGGAATAATATTTGTCTTTGGATAGATAGGTACATATATTATTAGTGTATGATTAAATTCTCTGTTCCTTTTGTTTCATTTCTTGAACCTAATTGGCTTCTAGACTGGTGGAAAAAATTCAAATTAAATCCAAGTGCCATACACCCTGATGTAATTGATACTGCAAGAATGTTTATGTTTCCGCAAAGAAGGCTTCCAAGAAATGTTCATAATCTTGAACAGTTTTCTGAAAATGAATATAATTTTTTTTTTATAAGAGAGAGACATTCTTGGGTGATCAGAACCAGATATGTTTTGCAACAAGATGAAGAAAGTGACGAAGACCCTAAAATGTACAGGGAAATATACACTCAACATTGGGACCCAGACCACTTTCGTCATTTTCATGACCATCCAATGGAATAATAAAAGGTCCTATTGCCCGGTAGATAGAGATAGTCGGTTTCCATGGGTTGACGTAACTAACCTCCACAGTGTATTCACATGTATTCATGTCTAAATGACTGATAGTGGTGTCATTCGGGTTTAGTGGGTTACCGTAATCAACATCCACTTTGTAATTATTTGTCCTATTGTAATAATGAGCATCTTGGAAACTTGGAGCACTTCCCCAACTTCTGGTGTGGTTTGACCTGCATTTCTAAGATTCTCTTCTTTATGTCATGTTTTTTTTGTCCTCTGATCGGGTAATCTTGTACGACTACCCCGTCAGATCTATTGTTTTCTTAGTGGAGAATAATTTTTTTTGATTTGGTCAGAGGATCTTGCACGATTTCTACCCCCAAATCCATAAAGTAGATTTAGTGGAAGACATGTAGGGTCCAAGGTCATGTCTAGTCTTATAATCAAAATGATTCCTTCTCTCCAAAATTGCATATAAGGAGATGAGGAGCTCATTATCGAGGAGGCAATTCAGATTCATTTAGAGTGTTAGTAAGTCTGAGTCTTCTAAGCTCCCTCCTGTCAGAGCTTTGAGTCATTCTCTTTCAGTCTATAAGTAAGTTTATTGTGAGTGAATACGAGCATCCTGCTCATTTGTAATACCCTGGAATATTTTCTCTGTGATTTATATAAAAAGACTTATGGAATATTGTGTAATGATCTAGGATTATTGTGTCTGCATTATGCGTATGCTATGATTCTCGATTCTATTTTCCTGTTATTGCACTCAGTGTTCCTTGAGCGAATCTGTGCCGAAGTTCGGTCGAGAGGGTAGATAAAGTTCTCTCATCTCAGAGATAAGGTTCTCAAAAGGTGGCTGCGCCGAGGTTCTCTTAGGTCCTGAATAGCACAGGTAGTAAGTCCTGCTAGGCAAGGAGGCCGCTAAGGGTAGTTGTAGTTGTTGGGTTGTATGAAGGTTCGCTAGAAGTCATTGGAAGGTTCACATAAGGTCGAGAGTTGGGGTTCACATAAGGACCAAGATTGGGGTTCACTAGGAGAGCTAGATTGGTTCTGCTGAGAGTCGCAAGAAGTAGAAGGACATATAGCAGAAAGAAGCAAGCACATGAGACAAAGAAATCATCAAGCTTCATTCTCTGATGGAGGAAGCCTCTGAAAAGATACACAACTTACAAATGCTATCACAGCCATGGACGCCATTTCTAGCTGGGTATGATATCAAAAATTCATTCTGATAAATGTTATTCACTCTGTTTTATAGTGTGTGGTATATATATATTTGTGTTTGATAAGAATCCAGAGCCGTATCAAGAGTCTCGGGTCCTTTAAAGATAGGATTTCCACTCTTGTGACTCACTTTTGAAGCTATATCAGAAGTCTCAGGCTCTTGAAAGATAGAGTTTCCACTTCTACGACTTCCAGACAGAGTTACTAGTTTATGCCTGAGCAATCGACCAGGAACCTATCTGAAATCATCTTTCTCCGGAATAGAAGACTAAGATTAAAAGCCCTACTTTTCTGTGCAGTCATAGTAATCTCTACTATAAAAGATGGATTCTTCAGTATGTTATAGATCTATAAATAACTGTGTAGAAAGTACTGCATCTACTTCCGAGTCTCATTTTTGTTTAATGATTCATTAGATGCCTACTATTGAGACTCTATATCCAAGATTACAAGATATATATAAAGGCATGAGAACCCCTAGTACACCAAAATATGGGTTGGGATATATTGAGCAGTGTGATCAGGTCATCCCTGATTGCAGATTTTCAAACCCTTTACCCAAATATATACAAAGTCCATCTGTGGATGAAATACACAAATTTCATTCTGTTATGAAAGCGTGTCAGAAGGGATCCATTGAAGAAGCTTGGATCAAAAGAATGTTAAATTGGGATTTCTTTACAAATCCTGAGACAAATGACTTTAACTCGGCCACGTTAGATAAAGAGAAAATAGAATTACCCCAAAACTGGCAAAAATATGTATCTGACAATAATACATGGATTTATTTCTATGAATGGAAGAAATTGAGCCAAAAGGCTGAGGTTTAGATGATGGCAGAAATCTCAGAAATTCCTCCCAAACATAAATGGAAAAGTATTGAAGGTCAAACCATAGAATAAAATTCTACATTTCCTCCTTTCAAGGGAATTTTCCTTGAAGATAATAATAGACAAGTTAAAGAAGTCCTTTTGCTGATTTCTAAGGAAGCTATTTAGCTTTCTGATATTGATAAGAGAGTCCAGACTGTATCAGAACAATTAAACTGGACTAATATTGCCTTAAGAGGTATGGCCACACACACATTTGTAACAAATTATTATGCCGGAAAAGGATAGATTATAGATCTGCAAGTATCCACAAACACTATTTTCCATTCTGTCAACCAAATCCAAGAGAAAGTAAAAAATGTTAGGGATAAATTGGATTCTACTTTATCAAAAATATCCTCTAAATCTAGAGAGCCCCTAAGAAATCGTGAAGAACTAATGGAAGGATTAGGAGAAGCTTTCTCTAAAATGGGAAAGACATTAACATAAATTAAATAGAAGGATAGTGTTTCTGACAAGCCTATCCCTGATCCCTTCATCTTTCCAAATCCCTCAATTTCAATTTTGTCTCATGAATATAAGCCATCCGAGACAAAAATCCAGAAGAAGTTCCCTCACCATTTCCCTCCAAAAGAAGATATACTAGAATCATCCTCAAAGCCAAAATTATCTTCAAAAGATCATCTCTCTCTGGTATCTATCCAGCAGCCTGCCTATGAAAATCTCCCACATCATACCAGTAGACCTCCAGCTCCAGACCTAATGGGAAAAGCGAAGTTGCCTGAAACCCAAACATTTGCTGAAGATTGGTTCCAAGAAT
>CBVK0101332074.1:0-12233 GCA_900067695.1 Picea abies
CAATCTGTCTGTTGCACAAATAAGAAAGATGATAGATAGAATGTATGTTTTATATAATATCATGTGCATGAAAAGGAAATCATAGGTTGAAGCATAGAAATCTATCATTCAGTGCTTTACAGGCACTCTAAGCAAATGTTGGGAAGTAATCTCTTCTCCAATAATGATTGCCGAAATGGAGGCTGAAGTCTTAAGAGATGAATAGGGAGACATAGTCTATCACATCGATGGAACTCCTCATAATAACATGATAGGATCTTTAACCACTGCAATTCTTGAGCACTGTTGTGGTACTAAATCTGAATTGGCAGATAAACATGAGTTAATCCTAATGAAAATGAAGTGCAGAAAAATGTTTGAATATGAAGAGTTTTATAAGGATTGGACTCAGAGGATTTTTGAAGTTCAAGATAGCCAAAATCTTCTTTGGAAACAAGTATACTTGGCAGCCATACCAAGTAAATTTGTGGAATATCTCAAACAGCAGGAAGTATTTAAACTTCTTTATGAAATGTATACATGGGGAGAGATTTATTCTCTCATCACCAAAGCTTTGATTGGACTGTGTGTAAATATAAAGTTCCATAACTCTGTATATAAATTGTCCCATTTTCCTGAACAAAAATCTATATGTGAAAAGTATGGCCTATATATCACAAACCCAGTGAGAAAGAAAAGGAAAAAGAAGAAACAATTTAAAGAAAAGAAAAGGGAAAAATACAAATATAGATATAGGCCTAAAACCCATTATTATGAGCTTGAAGACATAAAGTTGAAATCACATTCTCATCAGGCTAAGAAACATATACAGTGATGGATATGTGGAAATTTTGGATATACTGCACACAACTGTCTAGAAAATATAGCCTCGAGAAAGTCAAAAGGAAAGCTTTTTGAACAAAAAGCTAAAGAAGCACAGGCTAATAAACAATTAGCCTTAAGGTTGCATTTTAATAGATGTGGGGCTAATAACCATGAGACAAACCAATGCCCACATCATCCTTTCATAAAAAAAGAAGAAGTCCATCTTCTCCAAGAAGGATGTTGCTCATATTCTACTAGTACTTCTAAATTTGCATATAGTTTAGAAGAAGAAATTTTAATAAATCAGGATTGCACCTACAAAAATCCAAATTTTTGCACATGTCAAAGTAGTTAAGAGGATTCTGACTCTGGTTTAGAACTTAACTTTAGACAAAAAATAAAGGTCTGTATGTTCAGTGGTACAGGAAATCAGGAAGCTCAAATGTTAGCACAGATTAAAGCCTTACCACAAGGTGATATGAAAAATTCGCTTCTTGAAACCTTTTTGAGAACAGTCAAGACTGAAAAAAGAACTAGAAATGTTGAATCATCCAGAAGAGAACCTTTGTTCATAGAAGCCATTTTTGATAAAGACACCAAAACTTTTATCAAATATAACAATGAAGCAAAACTACAGAATATTTCAGTGACAGATCTGGCCAAAGAAATGCTTCTTTTGAAAAACCGGGTTGTTGATTTAAAAGAAAAAATCAAAAGAATGGAGGAAGAAGTTGAGTATAGCTTCAAAATTGACTCTTGGGAAAGAGAAGAGATTAGAGAGATCAGAGAAAGATTGGATTCCATTCCTCCTCCTTTAGAAGATGCTCCATATGAGAATCCAAACACAACAATGAAGATCATGCCCATCAGATTCCAAAAGTATCAGGTAAGAATCAAGTTAGAAATCAATGGTGAAGTTTTCAAACTGAATGCACTATTAGATACTAGTTCAGATATGAATTTAGTGCATAAAGACTTGATTCCCTCCAAGTAATGGCTTCCCAACAACTATTCTGCTATCGGCTCGGGAAATGTAAATACCGATATGAATTTTGAGATACCTAAATGCATTCTACTTTTTGATGAATATGCCTTAGGAATGAAATATTTATTAATAGATTTACCAGTAGATTGTATTTTTGGAACACCATTCCTATTTGTTGTAGAGCCACATAGTTCCTATCAAAGTCCTATAGGTGAACCAAGATATTTCATCACTTTACCAAGCATAAATGGTTATCCTCCCAACCAAAAACAATTGCCTTTCATTTATGAGTCACATGCTCAAATTACTTACTGTTCCAAGAGCATGGTGATTATAAACACTTGGGATGATTATATGAATGCTCCATCTACTGAGTATTTAGATGATAATACAAACTGGGAAACATATAAAGAAAATTTGATTCCTCAATGGCAGTTAAGATGCTCAGCAGGTGTAGAGTTTGGACTACCAGTCTTCTCAAGAAATACCAGTGTCCATGTTATTCCTCCAGAACATGTAATTGGTCAGATGCATCAGGCATCTACTATTGCATCTCGACAAAAACTAGTCGAAATCAGAGACCTATCCAGAATTAGGTCTGCTAACAGGAACTGGTTTTGCCAACAAACCCAAACATGGCAACAAACTCCAGCTTGGAATTACTTTCAAATCAACAGAATGAGAGATTTACAATCTTGGCCACATCAAGATCCAAATGAAAGATTATTTGAAATTAATTATTTTCAATACAGATCAATGTGGGATAATATTTGTTTGTGGAATGACAGGTATAGATACTATTATTGCATGATCAAATTCTTTGTTCCTTTTGTTTCCAGATTCGCTCTCAGACTGGTGGAAGAAATTCAGTTTAAATCCAAGTGACATACATCTTGATGTCTTTGATACTGCAAGGATGTTCTTGTTTCATCACAGAAGATTTCCAGAAACTATTCAAAACCTTGAACAACTTTCTGAAGATTAATATAAAATGTTACTTATCAGAGAAAGACATCCTTGGGTCATCAGGACTAGATATGTATTATAACAAGATGAAGAAAGTGACAAACACCCTAAAATGTACAGGGAAATATACACTTAGCACTGGGACCCAGATCGCTTTCGTCATTTTCATGATCATCCAATGGAATAAAAATCCAAGTCTTATTGCCAGATAGATAATGGCAGTTGGTTTCCGTGGGTTGACGTAACCAACCTCCACAGTGTAATTATGAACATTCATGTCTAAATGGTCGATAGTGGCTCCATTCGGGTTTAGTGGGTTGCCGTAATCAACATCCACTTTGTAATAATAAGGCATCTTGGAAACTGAGAGCACTTCTCCAAATTTTGGCGTGGTTTGACCCGCATTTCCAAAGATTCCTCTATACATGCCAACTTTTGTCTGTCCTCTGGTTGGGGAATCTTGTATGACTGCCCCGTCAGATCTACTGTTATATCTACTTTTGCTAAGTGGAAAATAAAGGCTTTGATTTGGTCGGAGAATCTTGCACGATTACTACTGTCAAATCCATAATGCAGATTTACTAGAAGACATGTAGGGACCGAAGTCATGTCTAGTCTCATCATCGGAATGATTCCTTCCTCCACAAATTTGTTTATAAGGAAACGAGGAGTTCATTCAAGAAGGAGGCAATTCAGAGCTAGTCAGAGTGTTAGTAAGTCCAAGTCTTCTAAGCTCCCTCCTGAGATTTGAGTCATTCTCTTTGAGTCTGTAAGTAAGTGGATTGTGAGAGAATATGAGCATCCTGCTCATTTGTAATACCCTGGCATATTTTCTCTGTGATTAATATAAAAAGACTTTTGCAATATCGTGTAATGATCTCTAATTAATTGTCTCTGCATTGTGCGGATGCTATGATTCTCGATTCTATTTCCCTATTATTGCACTCAGTGTTCCTTGAACGATTTTGTGTCAATGTTCACTCGAGAGGGTAGATAAAGTTCTCTCATCCCGGAGATAAAGTTCTCGGAAGGTGGTTGTGTCGAGGTTCTCTTAGGTCTTGAATAGCACCGACAGTAAGTCCCGCTAGGCAAGGAGGCCGCTAAGGGCAGTTGTAGGTGTTGGGTTGTCTGAAGGTTCGTTAGGAGTCAGGAGTCACTGGGAGGTTCACATAAGGCCGAGAGGTGGGGTTCACATAAGGACCAAGCTCGGGGTTCGCTAGCAGAGCTGGATTGGTTCCACTGAGAGTCGCAAGAAGCAGAAGGCCAAATAGCAGAAGGAAGCAAGCACATGAGACAAAGCAATCATCAAGCTTCATTCTCCGACGGAGGAAGCCTCTGAAAATCTACACAGATTACAAATGGTCACAAACAAGTTGTGAATTGATTTACGATCAAGTATTCAATGTTGCGTGAAGATGGGTATGCACCGTCAGATTTGAATTGCTTTGATTTGGTTACTTCAAATCAAGTGCATACCCAACTCAAACAATGCTTAGCAAAGTACTTGATGTTCACCGAAAACTTTGTTTTGCAGTCAATTTGGTTGGCTTAAGCAATCATAAAAGTCAATGTAATCATACACATGTTGCGTATTCTAAGCAAGATCAATAATTTGAAGCCAGGGTAAGGCCATTGCTTGTGGACGATTCCCCAGTTTGTGATCCGAAGCTTTTACAACATACTCTTTGCGTAGATGGGAAGAGAGTGGTATCATAGTCAATTTCTACATCAGATTAGAGACGATCTCTGATAATGCCACAAAAATAGTAGGATCCACAACTTAGCACTGGTTGCGAATGACCTCTCTCGGTCTGAATATCTTGCTCATTGTGACTTGCTATAATATTTCCTTTCTTTATTTCATTTTTGCAATACTTTAGGCCGGCATTGTTTTTCGTTTGCATAAACTTATTTGAAAACATAACTTTCTCAATGCAATCTCTTTATAAATAGAAATAAAGTCTCTGGTCTCTTACTGCATTTTATGGGATCTTAAAATTCGTTTATATTTTGAGATATGATGCAGACAGATAAGGTAACTAATTTTTAGGTTTGAGATTTATAAAGATTTATAAGTAATACATAGAAAAGTGCAAAATTATACACTTTTTTATAAAGAATATGATCAAAATGGACTTAAATGACAGTTAAAATCAAACCCAACAAACTCAGATCCTGTACAAAACAAATTCTCAAACAAAAAAAAAATCTCAAAACAACAAAAAAGAAGCCTTGCTTAGTAGTGATAAAAAAAGATCTCTTTAAATGTTTCGTTTTCAATAAGAAAAATAAAAAAATATAACATCACAACGACACTCTGCTGCTTAAAAACACTACATCAAAATTACAGCAGCAACACTTTGTTGCATCAAAAAAACGTTACAACAAATTACAGCAACAACCCTTTATTGCATAAAAAAAACGCTACAGCAGCATGATTCTGTGAACATAGCTCTATTTCAAATAAAAATTACAACAATACACAACAACACTCTGATAAATAACGCTACAGCAACATAACTTTGTAAGGGAAAAATAAAATAGCTAACTGACAGGAGCATTCGATCCTCTACACCTCCACTGTTAGCACTAATAACAAAAGAATGAGGTTAAATAACGCCCAACAACAACTTGAGGACTCAACGCGGTCGTTTGAGGAAGAAAAAACATGGCAGGTTCACCCTAACAGTTGGCAATTTTGATTTTCAAATTAAAGCAATAGTTATTTCCAGGCATCAATTATTTCAATTTCCCCCTTGATGTCAAGTTTTTAATTCCCAACAATAGTCTAGATTTTCTAATTTATCTTTTGGAAGGGCCTTAGTAACAATGTCTGTAAGTTGATCTTCATATCTACAAAATTAGAAAGAGATGAATTGTTGTTGTACAAGATATTCAATCAAATGATGTGGAATATAAATATGTTTGTTCATGGTGTGGAATACATGATTCTTTGTAATGGAGATTGCGCTTTGATTGTCATAATAGACTTTGATTAGCTTAGCTTATTGACTTCCATTCCCAGGTATTCAAACAAAACAATATGTTGTTTTTTGTTGCTCCAAGAAATAAGATTTCCTCTAAAGAGAAAAACATGTCCAGAAGTGTTTCTTCAATCATCCAAGCAACATCCCCATTCTACATCTTTGTATGCTACAATATTGGAATCATTAGTAGCATTATAAAACAATCCACAAAATGTTGTACCACTTACATAATTGAGGATTCTTTTGGTTGTCTGCCAATGAGACTCATGAAGTTGATGCATAAACCTAGCAACCAGAGTCACAACAAACATGATTTCTGGTCTAGTTGTTGTCACATACATAATACAATTAGAGATCTATAAAGAGTGGCATTACAAAGTGGAGTTTTATCTTCCTTCATCAATTTACTCCCAACAACTAAGGGAGTGCTCTAGGGTTTATAACCTTACATGTTAAACCTCCTAAACAAGCCTTCAACATATTTGGATTGACTGATGGATATACCTACATCTGTTTGTTCATACCCAAAAGATATTGCATTTCTCCTAAATCAAACATCTCAAATTCACATTTTATTTTCTCGTTGAACTCCTTCACAAGTGAGGCTAAGGTGCCCATAAAAAATAATTCATCTACATATAAGAAAACAATGATGGATCACACAACCTTTTTGTATAGGGTACTCTCAGAAATACATTTATCAAAGCCATGATCGTGAAGATAGTTTTCAATTATAGAGTACCAAGCTAGAAGGTCTTGTTTTAGAGAACAAAGAGTATTTTTAAGCCTACAAACCTTGTCTTTTTTACCTTTAGCAGTGAAACCTTGACGATGTTCAAGACAAACTTCTTCCTTCAAATATCCATTTAAGAAAATAGATTTAACATCCATTGTTAACCTTAACTACGATGTAATGGAAAAAAAAAGTTCTTACAATTTCAAGTCTTGCTAGAGGAGAATTTTTTTCCTCATAGTCAATACCTTCTTGTTGCAGATATAGTTTTGCAACTGAACATGCTTAATACTTTGAAATACTTCCATCCATATTAAATTTTATCTTGTAAATCCACTTTACTCCTATAGTGGATTTTCCATGAGGAAGATCAACCAGCTCTCATGTATCATTTTTTTCAATTCATGACATCTTATACTCCATGGCTTATACCCATGGCTCATGAGTGAAAGCTTCTTTAAAATTAAAAGGTTCAACATGTGCATAAGAAAAAAGAGCAGAATTATCACCAACATACCTAGATGTTCCATATATATCTCTTTCAAATTTCTTACCTTTCTAGGAGGACTAGATGGAGATGTTTCTTGTGTATCAACATGAGATATTTTTGTTGGACAAGATGAAGATTCCTCAGATGGAGAACTCCTTGAAGGTGAGCATGCATTTCTTATAGTAGAGGGCTACAAATATTGATCATTGTTATCAAAAATTAAATTTTCAATATGGGGACTAATCACTTTATTTTCTTCTTCATTCATGAGATAAATTCTCCCTTAATCGAACATCACATCTCTACTAACACAAACCTTATTAGTAAGTGTATCATAACACCTATAAGTCTTTATTTCTTCTGACTATCCAATGAAAATACATCTCACTGATTTTCCATATAATTTCTATCTTTGTTGTGTAGGAATATCAACAAGACAAGTAGACCCAAAAAATTTCAGATGCGAAATAGTTGGTTTTCTAGAAAACCAAGCTTCATAAGGAGTATAATTTTTTTACCATCTTTGTAGGACATATGTTGAGGATATATGTAGTTGTATGGACTCCATCTCCGCAATACATGTTTGACAAACACGTTTTTTTAACACACATCTAGCCATCTTTACAATTGTTTTGATATTTTCTCTCTGTTACTCCATTTTGTTGAGGAGTATATGCAAGAATTAACTACTTCTTGATGCCATGTAAGATGAAAGATTCTTTGAATTCATTAGATGTGAATTCTCCCCCTTGATCAGTTCTCAATACTTTCAAATAGTATCATGATTCATTCTCAACAAGTGCTTTAATTTTTTTAAAGAAACTAAAATCTTGATACTTTTGAATTAAGAAATAGACCCAAGACATCCTTGAAAAATCATCTACAAAGAAAAGAAAATATGTATTCATTCCAAGAGATAAATTATGCATGAGGCCAAAAATACTTGCATGTACTAAGGCCAACGGTTCACTTTCTACAAAATGATGATGATGAAGTTATCTCTATGCTACTTCCTTATTGCACAACCTTCACATATCTTATTACGTGTCTCGATGAATGAAGGAAAACCTCTTACAAAGTTATTCTTTTGCATGAAGTAAAAATATCCAAAACTAAGGTGCCCAAACCTCTTGTGTGATAACCAAGACTCATCAACCGAGGCCTTCAAGCAAGCTACACTTGATTCTATACTTGAAAAAAATATTTGTTTATCTGTCATAGGAACTTCGACAACAAGGCCATTATTGTTAAAAATATTACAAAACTTTCCTTCAAAAATAGTCTTATAGTTTTTAGAATTTAGTTTCCCTGTGCTAATCAAGTTATTCTTTAAACTTGGAACAAACAAAGTATCATGTATATACATCATACTTCCATTCTTGAATTTTATGGAAGGGGTACCTTTCCCCCCTACTTCTACCTCATTATCATTACCAAAGTTTACTTTCCCCTTCACACTCTCATCTAACTTTACAAATAGATTTTTGTTTCTTGTCATGTGATTTAAGCAGCCACTACTTAGATACAATACAAAATCATCTCTGGCATAAAAAATGTTACAAGTGAGAAACAAAGTTTGAGATTTCTCACCTTCATCTTCACTAAAATTTTCTTGAGTGGTGTCTATTTTCTTCTTAAAATAATAATGTTCAAGGTGACCATTTTTATTACAATAGATGCAATGAAAGTCACCTCTCTTGGGGTTGTTTCTTTTTCCTTTACCACTAGCTCGTCTTCCTATGGCTCTTCCATGGTCTCTACCTCCTCTATTTGATGATGAAGAAAAAGTAGAAATAGCATTCATGGTAGTGGAAGATTGTTTCTTCTCGTCTTCAACCTTCAACTTGCTTTAGAAATCTTGATCTAGAAGTTCTTCATTCCTTTTAAACACGTCTCCATGTACTTTAAGGCTTCCAAGCAGATCAACAAAGTTTAGTTGTGATGAATCCCTTGACTCCTCTATAACAATAGTGATGGGATCCTTTTTTTAGGAAGACTTCTTAAAAAAAATTCAACAATCCTCCTATCTTCAAGAGATTCACCATGATCATGAATAACATTAACAATATTTTGAACTCTAGTAATAAGATATTCAACACTTACATTTTCTTTCATAGTAAGAGACTCAAAATATCTTCTCAACATTTGGAGTTTGACAACTTTTACCTTTATAGATCCCTTGTATATCTTCTCCAATGTTTACCAAGCATCATGGGACTTACTACATTAAGCAATCTTTGGAAATAATGTGATGTTGACTCCATTTTGAATGATGAACAAAGCTTTAACATCATTTTTCTATTCTCCTTCAACATTGTCTTTTGATCAACTGAGAGTGCATTATAGGCAGCCTCATAAACTCATTTTTTGTATCATATAGAAACAAACATCCATAAATCTTGTGAGATCAAGGAAGTTATAATCTTCAAACACTAGTACTCATAGTTTTCCCCACCAAAATGAGGGATCAATGGTGTACTGCATTTGAATTTTGGGCTATTTCTCCTTCTCCAAATAAAATAAAATGTTGTAATCAACCTCTTCTAATAAAAAATGAATAATCTGATCAAAATAGACTTAAATGATAGTTAAAATCAAACCCAACAAACTAAGATCATGTCCAGAAAGAATCACCCCCCCTAAAAAAATAAAAAAAAACTTGCTCAATAGAGATAAAAAAACTCTTTAAATACTTTGTTTTCAGTAAAAAATGCAGTAGCACAATGACACTCTGTTGCATAAAAATGCTACAATAAAATGATAGCAACAACACTCTGTTGCATAAAAAAACCCACTACAACAAATTACAACAACAACGTTCTATTGCATAAAACAAATGCTACATCAACATGATTTTGTGAACAAAACTCTATTTCAAATAAAAATTACAATAACACAAAACAACACTCCAATAAAAAAAAAATGCTTACACTAGCACAACTCTGCAAGAAAAAAATAGCAACACCCTATTGCATAAAACAAAACACTACATTAGCATGAGTCTATGAATAAAACTCTGTTTCAAATAAAAATTACAGCAGCACACAACTACACTCTGATAAAAAATGCTACAATGACATAACTTTGTAAGAAAAAAATAAAATAGCTAAATGACAAGAGCATTCGATCCTTTACACCTCCACTGTTAAGATTAAGAAAAAAAGGCTGAGGTCAAATAATGCCCAGCAACAACGTGAGGACTCAATGTTTTCATTTGAGGAAGAAAAAATGTTACAAGTTCACCGGAACACTTGCAATTTCAATTTTACATCTAGAGTTCAACAACTGAGACATATGTTTGCGGAATGCCTGAAAAATAGAAATCAATTATTTTATTTCAAGTCTAATGTTGTTATGATGTTTTTGTTGGACTAATCGCCGCACCTCTCGTGGAATAGGGGTGTTGGACTAACCGCTGCACCTCTCGTGGACTAACCACCATGCTGGGAACATGGGACTAACTGCCCACTCAAGGTGATGTCGCTAATTTGGATGTTTACTAACACCTGCAGGTTTTGGTGTAATGGAAAATCTTAACATAGTATCAGAGCCTTGGCCTAGGTTCAATTCCCTCAAGTTACGTGGGACGGGGGTGTTGGACTAACCGTCGCACCTCTCATGCACTAGGGGTGTTGGACTAACCACCGCACCTCTCGTGGACTAACCGCCATGCTGGGAACATGGGACTAACCGCCCACTCAAGGTGATGTTGTTGATTTGGAAGTTTACTAACACTTGAAGGTTTTGGTGTAATGGAAAATCTTAACGGTTTTTGTTTCTAATCAAAGTGAAGTTTCAATCCCCTTAAGTCCACTGAGTCTTGTGGGGTTATCAGTGGTTAATTTGGTACTTCAGATGTGATGATATATCTTGATTAAGATATAATTTTTCAAGATAATTGACTATAAATTCTTGAGTTCTAATATAATAAGAAAATTGAGTGTGTACATATGTTTATCATTAATATATTAATGATATATTAGTTTTTTTGTGTTATGTTGAAATTTTTTAATTATTCACAGAACATGTAAATTATCACATCATCCATACAAATGAACAAAATATGTATAGTGGGAAACCTAATTTGAGAGAAAGCCCACTTAGAAGGCCTATACTCTGTTATTTTTTCTTCAGTTATGAAATGCAAGTACAAAGAAAATAGGGGGCGCTCACTATGGAGTTAGCCTTCACATTGTTGCTTAAACAACTCCTTAAAAATCTACTAATGAATCTCCTACCTCCTCTGTTATGCTCTCAAAGTCCTACTTCTAGATGTTATGGTCAACTGTGGAATAATGACAATGCTAAATAATGGATCCAATCAAATACTAGTTCCAATTGAGGTGAATTTTACACAATTGGAAAGGTCTCGATGTGCATTAAAAGGATGAAAGCAATATTTGTAAATTTTTTACCCAAAAAACATTAGTTGATAACTCAAAATGAAAATAGAAAGTTCATAACCCGAAATCTTCATTTGGAAACCTTCCACTAAAATGGGTTGTGCAATCCAATCATATAAAAATACAATAGAAATCAATTAAACCAACTTAAATGTTATTATTTTTAATATCTATGATTTAAACGTTATGTAAAATGCGTCTATGAGCACTTTTATAGGATTACATCACTGCATCTCCCACAAGTTGTGTGCGAGATTGCCAAAGTAGTATTCACTTAGTAGCGTTACACAACTAGTACGTCGATCGAATCATTGTATGTTAAGGGAGAAGACCATTCACTCTTCTCACAATTCAAATCATTTATCATTGTATGTGGTCTTGAATAAATTTCAATGTTAGAAAACTCAAATATATTAAGTTTTGGGTGAGCAGATATTGCAAGATATTACACACAAAATAATAATTTATATTACCACGAACTATATACAATCTTACACATATATAGTTGGAATGAGATTTAAATATCTTCAAACATAGAGATAATAGTTGAAAAAATCTCTCAACAATTTCAACAAATCTCAAATTACTTTCTAAACTCAACACACTACAGTAATGGAAGCATTATCTCCAACAGGTCTCCCTTTAATACTTACATTACTAAACTTACAAAATAGTCAATTACAAATAAATAGATTTTACAAAAAATATTTTCGATCTTTCATATCAGTCCATTACTTCTTCTACCCACTTCTGAACTATCATAGACTCCACTCTTTCTTCACTCTTGACTCCGCTCTTTCTTCACTCTTCATCTCAAGATTCCACTTCATTCATCATAGATATAGTTGCGTGAGATCGGAAGAGC
>CBVK0101332084.1:0-10725 GCA_900067695.1 Picea abies
TATTCCCACAGTTCATGATATAATCTTGATTGACTTTTCTGTTAATTAGGAATAAATAGGATAGAAAATTATTAATATGTCTTATAGTGATATTATTGAAGTTATATTAAATAGATTCTAAAATATGATTGGAATTGTTTGATTCTGTTATAGGATTGGATAAATATTGTCAAAATCAAAATAGCAAAGGATATCTTGAAGATACATAAGCTATTGGAGGTTGAGGACTTTTGGCGCAAAGCAGTTTTGAAGATTATTGATTTTCTATATTGTAACTTTATAATAGTAAAGCAATCCCGAGGATCTCTCGATCCTCATGATGGCTTTATTTACTCAGATTATTGTATATATATAGAGGGTAATAGATCTTGAGATAATCATATAAGAATTGTATACAAGTATTTAGAACTCAGAATTATTCTGCGCAAGAAGTTTTTGTGAATGTTGTATCAGCTATGAAATCAATAAAATCTTTGAATGTTTTCACCATTTCTACATACTGAGTTTCTAGTAGCAGTGCTTCTGAGGACCAAGGGCCCAGTCTAAAGGAGTTGCTGTCTCAAATATGTAATTGTATCAGTTTGCTCTCTATTTTATGATTCAATTTCCTTTTACAATAGTTAAGATGAATGCATAAGAGTGTTAATGATTTTATGTTGTTTGTGTACAGAAGATAGACATTTCTCTCAAGTATTAATGATTGTTGTTTCAACTTTCATTACTATAGTTTACTGCTTGATAGTTCCTCATTTTTTCATATGCGTTGTTCCTTTTACTTAGATTCACATTTGTTGTTCCTTTCAATTAAAGTTATGATTGTTGTTCCTTTCCATTAAGTTACATTTGTTGTTCCTTTTGATTAGATTACAATTGTTGCTTCTTTCCATAGATAGAGTAATTCACTATTTCCTTTTCAGCAATTCGATTCATAGTTAATAGTCAATTTTGCAAGTCTTTATTCAGATTCAATTACTTCTTTTTAGTTAAATGAATTCAACAGATTAGTTAGTTCCTTTTCATTTACAACATGTCAGTAATCAGATTTAAATTCTATTAAGTAAGATCTTAGTTTTAGAATCTTTAATGAACATTTGAGGAACTTGATTGTGGATAAACTCATGTTTTCTTTAACTACGCGATTTTAGCCTCTACGAGCTATCTGCATAGACTTTGTTGATATTCTTCAATTCCTATTACTGAGATTTGATGCATGATAGTTCCTCATAAGTTCACATTTGTTATTCCTTTCACTTAGTTTAGATTTGTTGTTCTTTTCATTTAGTTTACATTTGTTATTCCTTTCTGTTAAAATATAGTTGTTGTTTCTTTCAATAGAATTACGATTGTTGTTCCTTTTTTATTAGATTACAGTCTCTGTTTCTTTCCATAAATAGAGTAATTCGCCTTTTTCCTTTCCAGTAATTTGATTCATAAAAACAGTCAATTCTGCAAGTCTTTATTTAGGTTCAATTATTTCTCTTAAAATGAATTCAATAGATAAATTAGTTCTTTTCCATTGCATAGATTTAGATTTCAATTCCTAGAATCTTTAATGAATGTTTGAGGAGCCTGATTGTTGATAAACTTAGATTTTGTTTAACTACACGATTTTAGCCTCTACGAGCTATCTGCATAGACTTTGTTGATATTCTTGAGATAAAAGACAAATCCTTGGGTTGATAAATTGATGTTAAACTAAGGTTGTTTTTAGGACATATTTAGAGACCAACACCTGTGCAAGGGACATATACACTCGAAAGAGAAAAATTCATTTTATCCACTAAGCTAGAACCTGACATGAAAATATTGCCACAACTTAGAACATGAAGAAATTCAAAAAAATTGGGATCCCAAGACACCAGGAGGCCACCCGAATTTCCCATTGAACTAATAGCACAAGACATCCACTCCGGCCTGAGTGAAAACATGAAATGCCTAGCTTTCTCCTCATCCACTAGGGTCTCCTGTAGAAAGATAATATTGGGTAAGGTTTTTGAGATAAGTCTTCGCATGGAGGCCAACTTTAGGGGTCCTCATACCCCTTGTATATTGAGAGAGAGGAGGATCATGATTTATCCCTTGCAAGGGATTTCATGCCTCTAAGCACCCCTTGATCAATGTTTGAATAAAGCTGGTTAGGCGAAAAGGAAAAGTTCATCTCCGTGTTTTTGCAGACACTTTTGGTTTTTATAGGAGATAACTCAAGCCCTAATCCCCGCGACCATGGAAGTTACTTACCATTTGAAACTCCTACACAAACAAATGCTCTAGTAGCATCACTAGGCCTAGCAATAGCCACAACTTCTTTCCCCAAGAAAGTTGGAATCATGATAGGACTAGCAACCTCTCTATAGGATGGAACCAAGGCTATTAGCATCCTATCCAAGGACTTCTGACTGGAGACATGTTCTCATAACTAGGTACAAGGAGTGAATATTACTGCATCAAAATATTAGGTAGAACATTGTTACTCATATCTTGGGTAACAACAGGGACAAGAGTGGGATCACACCGAGCATCAAGAGAAACATAACTCTCTAAAACAATCTCATTAAGTGAAACTGAACTCTCTAAAACAATCTCATTAACCACACTCTTAATAGTCGCAGATGGAAAAATTGACTCCGAAGGAAGAAAGTATCTAGGTGGTCTCTTTTGCATGCAGATAAAGTGAAATACAGAGATGGACAATAGTGTCTCAACTTACCAATGAAGGTGTTGTTCAGAGAAGTTGGTCTGTCCATATCCCACACTCCCGAATAAGCTTTTGTCTCCTGCGTGTCCATCCCGTGAGAGTAACCGTTAGTTGTATTATCCTCCAAGGAGTCCTCATCGACAGAAGCTCCAAAAACTTGATGAAAATCCTTCCTTAGATGACCAGTTCTCCCACAACATGAACATCGAAATGGTATACCCAAATAATCTAATCTCTGGACTAATAGGAGACCCCTCCATTCAATCTCCAAAGTTTCCAACAGTCCAACATGGATATCCACTTCCACGAGGACTTTAGCCATCATTTTATCTAAAGATTGTAAAACATCCTCATCAACCTTTATAAAATGTCCTAAGACATTTCCTATCACCTCCAAATCTTTGAAACTCCACAAATGTAGAGGAAGTCCCGGGAGTAGGACCCATAGGTGATAGAAGCTAAAATACTTCGTTGTTGGGTCAAACCTTATCCACCACCTCTTTTGCATGAGACTTCCACCCTCCAAAACCCAGTAACTGTCTAATGTCCAGGCTAAGTCTTCTGAGTTTTTGAAAACAAAGCCGAACCATCCTCTCGATAGAGTAAATAACACCAGGGAGTAACCAATTAGGGGTTACCAATTAGGGGTTCCCAGGTAACTCACATACCCTCTGAAATGGAAATCTTGCAAAGCAATCAATACACCAAACTTCCCACCAGAGAACACATAGAAAGCGAACATGACTCTTTGAGTCCCACATCCAGACCCATAACCATTTTATGTTTGGTTTGTTTTGTCTTCCACGCCTGCATAGTGCACTTCAGAGAACCTTGCTTCCCCAACAAGCTACCTCCCTTATTCTCCAATCTCTGAGCATTGCGGTTAGTGTTCAGTCTTGCCTCCTTTAAGATTTTTCCATGAATACCATTCACCTTGTCAAAACCTCCAACTGTTAAAACCTATGAAACCGCACCAACAAGATGATAAGCTTCCTTGTAGAGGGAAATACCCAACACTACAGTAGACAGATGAAAATGCTTCGAACATCTATGTTAAAACTATGACTAGGGTATTGAAGTATGATTTAAAATTCCTTTTACTTGGTCAAGAGTTGGTTTTTTTTTTAGGTAAGTAAATAGGTTAACCATCCAATATCCAAAGGCATTTGGCAGGAGTGAAAGTCTGCTCCATTACATACCACCAGCTAGTTATTTCAGGTGGCCTGGTTCCCCTTGAATAAAGGTGATAAGTCAGCCTACATTTGTTGATAGAAACCAATAATGACTATCTCTACTGGTAATTAACAATTGAATTATGATATTTTTCCCACTATAATATAATATTAACACTATAACTAAAATTATGCTACTTATATTCAAGTTACATTAGCATTTAGTATTTGTTGTGATCATGACGTTCAGTGGTTTCTATATGTTCACTATATTTTCTAATTCATTTTGGTCCAATACGTATATTTATAGGAATTTTATTTAATTTTGTTCGCATATAATACCATATGAGGATGATAAATGCTTACATATATAGTAGGGATTGCACATGAAATGTGATGTGTAAGATACAAAGGTGTTCACACACAAGTGAGGAAGACACATATAAATGATTTATAAATATAGAATACAATTGTATTTGAAATTAATTTTTTGATTAGAAAATGATTCTGCTATATAACTTTGATAATAGCTTGCAATATTACAATGATGGAGAAGATGTGTTATTACATCAACCCATATAATTGCATTCTAAATTTATCTTTTAAATGGGCAACTTCAAGCTGCTAATTGAAATGGTACATAAGGAATGATATCAAAATCCTTGATGATGTTAGTAGCAAAGTGAGGGAGGATGCTATCATATCAATTTGAGGACTTGCACCCATGCTTTAACTTGGAATAGTACAAAAGTGAGAGAGGAAGTCATCACATCAATCTAGGGACTTTCATATCAAAACAAACATCCAGATTGGTAGCCACAAGCACGACATTGAAATCATAGATGATGTTAGTGACAGAGTGAGGGAGGATATTATCACATCATCCTGGGGACTTGCATCCATGCCTTCCTTTTTAGTCTAGTACAAGAGTGATTAAGGATGACATGTCATCAATTTGGGGACTTTCACCCCAAAACCAAATTTTGGATTGGAAGATGCAAGCTAGAGGCCCTTAGCCAACAAGGCATGACATCAAAATAGTTGACGTTGTTAACACCGAAGTTTGGATTAATGATATCCCATCAACTTGGGGACTTGCACCCATGCCTTAGCTTGTAATAGTAGATGAGTGAGTGAGGATTCTACCACATTAACTTGGTTGGGACTTGTACCCCAAGTTTTCCTTTTAGATTGACAACTAAAAGCCAATGAGGGCCTTAGTAGGCAAGGCATAGCATCAAAATTGTTGATGATGTTAGCACCAAAATGAGGGAGGATGTTATCACGTTAACTTAGGGACTTGCATGTATGATTTAGCTCATATTAGTACATGGGTAAGAGATGATGTTATCATATCAACTTCGAGAATTTCACCCCAAAGCCAACTTTCGAATTAGCAACCACAAGCTAGAGAGTGCTTAGGACAATAAGGTATGACATTGAAATTGTTGACAATGTTAGTACTAGAGTGAGGGAGGATGTTATAAGCCAAATTGTAGATTCAAAACCATAAGATAGATTGGCACAAGGTCCTTTATTGATAAGGAATGCCATCAAAATTGTTGAAGATGTTAGTACTAGAGTAAGAGAGGAAGCTATTGCATCAACTCAAGGACTTGCACCCATGCATTAGCTTGTAATAATATGGGTGAGGGAGGATGTCGTCACATCAACATGTACACTTTCACTATAATGTTACCAAACCCGTATTTACTAGTATTGGGGTGATGAGGTATTGAAAAGAAACTCCGAATTTCTATGTTATCATTCTGTATAACTCCTAGGATCCCTTTCTTGGCCATCCAACACTACCCACAAGGTTACATTTCCTTGTGAATAATTCGTGAGGCCAAAATTAACCTCCAACACTAATGCAATATAGAATTCATATTGCAAACATAAAACATCAATGGAAATAAAAATGCATATTCAGAATTATTACATCGCCCATTAAGTTCAATGCATTAGCAAAATAAAAAATCATTCCACAAGAAAACATCCATGAATACGTATCTTCAAATAAAGCCATGTCCACCAAAATGGTTGTCAATGAGAAATTTTCCACCCAAACCTAGGAATCAACTACGGATTCCACTCCCAAGCTAAACCATGATACCGCTAAGGTGGAGGAAGATAATATGGGGCTCTAAAACCACTCAATCCAACCCATTACTCATATGAAAAAGAAATATGCTCTCTACAAATCTCTCCAGGCCCTCTTCCAACACTTAGACCAACCATGGCACTCTCTTCTATAGCCCCACACAACACAAGGGAGACAGACTCCTTCTTTTCTCAACGATCCCTCAAAGTTATCTTCCCATATAGTGCTCTTTAGTGTGTACAAAAGAGCCTATTTTCCATCCGCCTTTTGGTAATAACCTGAGATAGAAAACACTTGGCCTCTAATAATAAATGAGGAACAATAATGAGGTTGTATATTTAAAGGGATTTCCTCATATCATCTAGACATTCCATGGATGGTATTTATCTCCAACCACCCCAATTTCTTCCACATTTTCAACACTAAGATTCCCTAAATTCTATGGGCTCTTACCAACCACCACCACATAGGAAATTTCTACCATTTACAACCATAATTGTGATCATAATAGAATTTAAAAACATGAAGAAGCATCCCCATAGGATGGGATCTTGTCTCCTCTCCATTTGCATAAATGGATGAATAATTAAATGATGGTAAAATCTACCTCCCATATATGCAAAGATAATGGAAGGAATTTTAATGCATGAGCCTCCCTCTATTCCCAAGGATATGACATATATAACACTTGTACTTAGACCACACTCACAATCAAATAGTTATGGGAAGGTTGTAATGAAGTGTGGGAAAGAAAGGATAGTAATCCTAAAGAACAACAACAAGGTCAAATCAAACAACAACCCCCTTTCCTCTTCCTATATTGTGGTATCACAATCCCATTTTTGCTTCATTAAACAACCACTTTGGCATGGATATTACATTATTATGCATTTTTCATTTTACATTATTTTACATAACCATGATCCTCCCATGAGAAATATGCCTACCACATTGTAAATCTAACCCACCACTATGGATCCTACACATTCACTAGTTGAGTGTAACACACCTGACCCTTTAAGGGATGGGGCGTCAAAATTTCATTTTACTTACCTCTCTCTAGGTTCCCCTTTCTCCAAAGTGTAGGTCCTTCCAAACCCGTAGGCTCTTTCCTGGCCCCTTTTGAAGGATTTGAGAAACATGTGCTAGCTTTCCATGCTATGCCCCTTCGTTCATAAGACCTCAAGTTGTGACCCAACACCTACTCAAAGGGTGCTTCAAAACTTCGGGCTTTAGGCGTTTTCACTTCAATACTCGCCAACTCTTTCGAACTCTGAACTAGTGAAGTTCTGAAATGAAGGGAGAGGGAGCGACAATCCATTCTCCCTCTCCAGATCAATGACCCACAAAAAATTCAGGCTCAGGTGGTTTGACGAGTTCGAAAATACCTCCCCTCGAGTCTTCCAGAGTGTCGAGTCTCTGCACTGCGCGATATTACACCACACGTCCACTGAACATCAATGGTTTCGATTTACTTCGGGACTCTACGCTTCAGCAGATTTCCAAGTACTCACAACCACAAACCTCCGAAGTGAAATCCTTTTGGAGTGTCATATCTTCTGACACCTTTCCTCTGATATTGACAACTCAGGTGGACTCCAACCTTCGATCCTTTGGGAGTTCTTATCCCACTTTCTCCAAAGTGGCTATCCTTCACAGTAACAAATTGCCTACCACCCATCCCCAAACGACGGATGGTTGAGATCCTCTCCGTTACTCCGATCTTTGGGGATTTTTCAAATCTCCAAGCTTCAAATCTTCCAGAGTGGCTCTCCTCTAGAGTTAGCGATATACTAACACATGCCCCAGTTGATGGAAGGTTCATATCTCCTCTGGATCCTTGCGAATTCGAGAGTCTTCAATATTTTTCACTTGCTTCCTTCCCGTATGTTAAACAACCGGAGTACAATATATGGTTCCATGTGTTCCTTAAGATGGATGATCAAGAAGGGCCCCGAAGGATCCTTATATCCATAGTCCACATTACTAAGAGACTCCAGTATTTGGGGGGGTATTGACATTACAACACCCCTGTCCTCCCAAAGTGGTCAACACCAGGCTAACTACATCGTAGATCCAACAGTTGGGATAACTCTCAGGAATCCTTAGATCTACGACCTAGATTAACTTCGAGACTTTGGGGGATTCACCTCCTATACAACGAATATACCCAATTCATCGGACCCATAAATTTCAAAGGGATCGAAGGGTTAACACCTGCATACCTTCTCCATATCAGACAATTTTGAAGAGCTTCGACTCCTCCTGAACTAATCTCATCCATTCATATTCCAAATGAAAGGATCTTCCCTTTCGAGACTTGAATCTCATTATCCTTCCTGAGCTTCATCAGCTCTAATATACTTAGGCACCTTGCACTATTTCTCCTGAACTAAACACTTAGAGGAATTCTTCTGCGCACCCCTTGTTCTCATTCATCAACTCTAGAACTTAAGAGGTTCTTGGTCTCTTCCCACCTCACAGAGAACCAGTTCATACATGCACTACCACTCCTGAGCTTAACATACTCATTCTCCAGGAGACTCAGAATGACTGGGAGTGTCGACATGCACACGTGAGACTATGCCCAAGGTCGACGAACTCACAGTTCATTTATTTTAACTGGAGCCACCATAAGGCTCAAGAAATTATGTGTACAAGCCAGATAATTCCTTACTTGCTTAAATACACAATCATAAAGAATTAAAGGGATACAGTATAATCATTAAGAAAACATGCACATCCCTGAAACATTCATAGGATATCCACCTTTAATCTACATTTATAGTTCAATTACAGAGGATATGAGAATACTTATCTATTACAGGTTGCTACCAACTAACTAATTGTGGGTGTTCACCTTTCCACCCAACCATAGGCTCAGAGGCATTCATTCTTAGTGCTTTGGCCACATAGGCTCAGAGGCATTCATTCTTAGTGCTTTGGCCACCCCCATGCCAAGACATGATATCACTATGGAATTTATGCCTATTCTCAATGATCCTTTCTCTTTCACATCTCCCACGAGGTTTATCAGATACTTCCTTAGCATCAAGCTCACAGTATTCTACTCAGGTCTCATTCTCTGCAAAATCTCATGGATTCCTCCCTTTGTTACAACCTTGATGAGGTTTATCAAATTCTTCCTCAACATCAAGCTCACGACCTTTTACCTATTCTCAGCTGGAGAGATTCTCGCATTCTCCGCTCTTCTCTTTATTCCCTTACGTGCCTTGCATACACATCCCTCCTATCATGTTCCTTTTCTCAAAAGGAAAGCTTGGGTCAGTCTAGGTTTACAGGACCTTGTGGTACTTCAGGGTGACATTCTGCAGCTAGACCATGCTTCCATTCATGGGGGTGGTTGACGGTTCACCCATTGATCCTTTCTTCATTAACTGATTTCTCTCCTTGGGATCTGGAGGAGGTTTGTTATCCTCATCAAAGAGGAATTTGGGTTCATTCGACATAATAAACCCTCTCTTATATTCTTCATCTAGACCATGCTTCCATTCATGGGGTTGGTTGATGGTTCAATCGCAATTTCTTTATTCATTAACTGATTTCTCTCCTTGGGATCTGGAGGAGGTTTGTTATCCTCATCAAAGAGGAATTTGGGTTCATTCGACATAATAAACCCTCTCTTATAGATTTCACATTCTTCCTCTAGTGATATCATGGCGAGTAATTTCAAGGCTTCACCCCCACAGTAAGTTTTTTGGATATTCAAACAATAATACATTTACACTGTTCCCATGCCACAACATGATAATACTAATTAATGATTAATTACAATTTGGGGGAAACAGGGGTGTTACAATCCCCTCACCCTTAAAAGGAACACCTTACTAGGTGTTCTTTCTCAGTAACACCTGTCATGCCTTTCTTATTCAACCACTTCAGAAGTCTTGAACTTCATCACCTACCTTCAATAATTCTTGGAAAACAAACTCATTAATCATATTCTTATGCGAAAACATTTTACTTTTGTTCAAATTCAAGAGGAAAATTTTACAATTTAACACAATACTCATCTGCACAATTTGTGGATTTGTATCCACATGGCTGTCTTGTTATCCAGGATCACTATTTTTCCTTGACATACCCATTGTGTGCATGATTCCAATCAATCATTTATAATAATTATCAAAGTCTCCTCTTGCTTGAGGTCACTCACTCTCCAGACCCAGGCTAAGGCATCCCCTTCTCTTCTATGCAGTTCCTCAGGTGATCCATCTTTCCTTGCCAAGGATTTCTTGCACAAGAAGAGTTCTAGAGACTTCATTTAGCCTTATAGTCAAGGTGTCCCTCGAAATTGTTGTGCCGAGGCTTCCCTTAGGCTTGTGTTACCTCAACACAACATACTCCAGGCGATCATGACTTACCACGGGGTTCTCATGTTTCAAAAATGGCCTCTTTTATGCTTTTCATATTGATATCCTTCATCTATCCTTTCTAGACATACATTTTCTTCTCACCTATATCACAGGTATACCAAAATTCATGAGAAATCATCACAAATTCTAAATTTCATAATTTTATTGCAAATCTGTCACCCATAGATTTTTCAATTTCCTCATTCATTTTCAGATCTGTTCTACACATAACTAGATTCACCAATTATGGGACTTTCCTTCCCATAGAAGTTTGTCTCAGAAGGAAATTTTGGTCTTCCTTATGGGTTTACAACACTTCCATATCCAAGACCCTTTTCTTCCTGCAATTTCAACATTCCTCAGCCAAACAAATTGTTA
>CBVK0101332107.1:0-10714 GCA_900067695.1 Picea abies
TGTAGAAGAAGCATGAGCTAGACTCTGGTGTCCTCTACTGGTGCTACTGCCAACTACAACTCCCTCTGTCGGAGTCCGTGAAGATGGTGGTTGACTCTGCTCTGTAACATCATCCTCCTCCTCTACCTCCTCCTCCTCCTCTGCTACTGCCCCCTCTACCTCCTCCTATATCCAATCAGGCATCAATTCCAAGATAGGCCTCTTAGACTCAACCCTACTCATCTTTGGTTGAAGGAAAACTTGCCTCTTTCTCCTTTGCTCTCCAAACCCCACACTTCACTTGCAAAATGATAGAAAAAAAAGTCAAATTTGGGCTTTATTTCCGACCATGTCCATGTTCCTGAGACATTTTCAAAAATAGTGCGAAAATATCGTGTTATTTTGGTAAATAGCACGATATTATCGACAGAGGTAAGTAGCGCGCTATTTTCGGCGATAATATCGCCGAGACCCATTTTGGCGATATTATCACCAACATCGCGATAGTATCGCGATGTTGATAACACTGGAATTAACAATAGTAACCAAAAGGTGGAACGAGATGATTATTCTTTTGCACCTTTTGGCCTATGCTTTAAGTCTCTAAAACTATCATGCTAATATCCTAGCACACATAAAAAGAAAAGCACCAAATAAGGACAAGGTAGTGTCCTAGTGATATATGAAATCCACTAGGAAATTGTATACAAATTCTACCATCACACAAGACACCTGTCAAGAGTGTTTTGCATTTGCATTTGCAAATGACTTATATGCAGATTAGAATCTTTGGAGAATAAGAGAATTGTGGATGCAATTAAATAGTAAAACTACTACGGTGTGGACCACTGATATCCAAAGTTTAGCAAGCAAGCTCTTATCATGTTACTATTTTCCCATTGGTTGATGGGAACTCAAATACATATGACTTCATTCAATAGGTGAAGCAAAACATATTGATCTTAAAGAAGGTTGAGGAGCCAATATATGTTCATTCCACCCTCCCCCTTCTATCATAAATGCGATAAAATTTTATGAAGGGGCTTACCAAATTGTGGGACGATAAGCTAATAACATTCCTTGATATGGAGATGTACTTGAACACAATTTCAAACTTGAATTTGCTAGAGGATAATGCGTCAACAATAGCCTTTAATGCCAACATTCTTGGTCCTCCATAGAATATTAATGATATGGAGCTTTGGTAATTTGATGAAGACATTTTCTATGTTATGTAATTTGTAACAAATTTGATATGTTAACATTCCTTGACATGGAGATGTACTTGAACACAATTTCTCACTTGAATTTTCTAGATGATAATGCGTCAACAATAGCCTATAATGCCAACATTCTTGGTCCTCCATAGAATATTAATAATATGGAGCTTTGGTACTTTGATGAAGACATATTCTATGTTATGTAATTTGTAACAAATTTGATATGTAGAGTCTATATAGTAGAGTGATGAGACACTCATTTTGTATGTAATATTTATTGATCATGTCCTAAATGCTAATACTAAATCCAAGTTGTTCTAAAATTTTATCATATCTATATTGGATATTGTACTCGAATCCATATATGTGCAGATTATTTGTGAGCTATTCATAAAGGCCTTACTTTTTAAGGGTAGTTGATTGTACTAATAACATGATGCAGATTATTTGTGAGCTATTCATACAGGCCTTACTTTTTAAGGGTAGTTGATTGTACTAATAACATGATGGACTCACCTTTCCAGTGTGAGGTATTGATGGATCCAATCACAAGGTTGATCCTTCTAATGTAATCAATGTGCAGGGTTAATCATTCAAAACAAGTACATGCATATACTTTTGACTCCTTGTGTGCATGCACTAGATAATGCACTTAAACATTGACAAAATCCCCACGTTATTATGAGTGCAAGAGAGGCATGAATGTTCAATTGTAACCACCATGCCTCTTTAGCTATTCATAGGATGCACACAAAAAAGTTCAAGTCTATTGATACAAGATGTGTGCCTTCTTTATTATTCTTGAGTGTGTGATTGAGGTGCAAGAGGCCTTAAAATCCATTGTTGTTGGTGGTGAACAATCTTGACGTAGGGAGGTATATAAGACGATTGATGATATGATTGGAAAAACGAAATGCCTCTTTTAATTTTTTTAAAGAAATCCAATAGTTGATAGAGACGAGGTAGAACAAGTCAAACAAATTTCTTCATATGAACTTCTGAAATTAATACCAAGAATTATGTGCAAAGGCCAAACTGAGTTGCGCTAATAGAGGATCATAAGGTGAAATAAGGGTCTCTTGATGCAATATCAAAGATTTATGCCAAAAATTATGCTCTTGATGAAGCAAGGATAATTTGACAACCATATTTTTAAAAACTAAGTAGCTCCACTTACACAATAGCAACAAGGGGGGGTAGAAAATGTAAGGCACGTGTGAATACCATTGGATAGAGGATGCATTGGTAATTTGGTACAATCCTCTAAAGAGTTGATACTTTTTTATGTGTTTGTTATCTCAATCTACCAACAACTCAATCCATGAAAGAAGCTGGTCCAGATACAATTTTATCCACTCTATTAAAAGCAACATGCCCTCTCTAACAGAAAGAACATCCAGTTAAAATTTTATCCACTCTACTAAAAGGAACATTCCCTCTCTAATAGAAAGAACTTGTTTTTGTGCATAGCAACCTTCACCTTCAAACAAGGAAGGCTTCAAAGCATTTGCAAGGACCTATAGCACAATGGGATGTAAACACAAAAGATGCTTCACAAATTGATGAAAATGTGGACGACAAATTCACAAATAAGCTTGATTGGTGTGTACTGGCACCTTTTTTGTAAAGATTCATGCTATGAAAACATTGTCTTGCACAAGGGATTTTGAGATGTGTTATGCCACAAGAAGGCATGGGCAGACAATTGCATTGAATAGAAACCTTGTTCCAAAATGTAACTTGCAACAAAAATTGATGTACACCAAAGATTGGCATGCACAAGAACAGAGGACCTACGCCACCTATATTAAGAATTTTCAAACAAACTATAATAACTAAATAATTGCATCTAAATTGTATTTAAACATAAAATTTAAAAGGAATTCAGATTAGAGACTCATGAGATTTGTCGTACTATAGTTATAAGGAGCTAGGATTAGGATAGAGGCAAAGGTTTGCAAGTAACGGTTTCCAATTCAAGGGGGAAGGGGCAACCATTGGATCCTCCTTTGTGTAAGGATGAGATTGCAAAAGGTAAAGTAAAGTTCACCCTAACTATCCCAAAGAATGGCCAGTTATCTAGATTTCTAAAAAGAAATCCCACAAATGTTTGAATAAGGCAATGAAAAACCCCAAATTTCAATCATTTCACGAGAGATTGGAGGTTCTAATCAATGTATGAAAGATAATGCACTCATTGCATACTTTAGCTAACAGAGCAAGGATAGATGCAAAATGGAAAGTAAAAGGATCAATAGACTTGAAAGTTGAAACCATGCACCAAAGGATTTTTCATTGCAGTCTTTTCCCACACGTGGGACAAGAATCAAATCTTTGAAGGCAACCCATATTTTTTCAATTTTATTGGTGAGGTTTTGGAGAGAATGATTTGATCCTGCAAAAGAAGATTTTTCAAAGGCCCCTATGTGGATTTGATTGTATTTCTTGCCTCAAGAATTCTTGAGAGAGGATGTTTTTGTAGGGATTGAAAACACGATGGGAATTTATGTCAAGACGTCGAAGATTGAAAGATCAAATAAATATACTTCATATGCCCCCATATGCATATACGAATGTCTTTGACCTTCTCTTGGAATCAATTTTTCTAGACTACCAAGACCAAGAATGGAGGCAACCTATGGATTATGAGTGTGTTCCATTAAGATGCAAACAATGCCATGAGCATGGGAATCTCATGTGAGACTACCCACTAAATATAGCACTACAAAAAGAAGACAAAGATAGGCTCCAAGAAGTCAAAAGATCTACTAAAGGGGTATGACTAGAAAAGGCAACATACACTCAATCCCAAAATCCCTCTTTAAATCACTTTCAAGCATTGTCCAACCTAGAAAATAATGAGAATACTAGTAAGGAAGGGGAGATGAATCATAGTAAGGCCTAGAAACAAGTCGAAGGAAAAAGCATGGGCAACGCATCTCTAAATATCAAATATGACTATCAACAGAGTGGTACAAACACAAGTAACGCCAAACAAATGAGAGAGATAACAGATATGGACCAAGGATTCCAAGACGTTAATCATGAAAATGAGAACCTTGAGAAAGAAGCCAAACTAGTTTCTTTCAAATTGTGATTTCTTTCAAGTATTAAATAGTAGGATTCAAGCAAATCCATGTGCCTTACTAGTTTTTTTTTCAATTATCTCATAACTCTATTTACAAGGATAAGGCAAATAGTAGGATTCAAGTAAATCCATGTGCCTTACTAGTTTTCTTTTCATTTATCTCATAACTCTATTTATAAGGACAAGGCACCATTCAATTTTATACTTGAATGATTTTAAGCATTTTAAAAGGCAAAAAAATTTGAAAATCTTTGCAAACTATTAAGTTAAATAGCTAATTATCAAGGAGGATGTTTCACATCAACCATAAAAGGTTGATTCCATTAAGTTAAATAGCTAATTATCAAGGAGGATTTTTCACATGAACCATAAAAGGTTGATTTTAAGTGTTTTCCGCGCTTTTTGCTCCAAGTTAGATTGCTGATCTGCAATTTTTATTGCAGAAGTGGAAAGAAACTATAGCAAAATTTTGATTTGCATTAACTTAAATCTATCATACATAGTCACAACTTGCATTTTTTTAGCATTTCTTATTAATTTCAGCGATTTTACGTTGTTGCTAGCATTTCTTATCAATTTTAGCGATTTTACATTGCTGATCTGCAATTTTTACCGCAGAAACAAATGGAAACTATAGCAAAATTTTGTACTTATGAGTTTGCACTATCACATATATATGAAATTTTACTGTTTCCAAGTGTTTTCCTTGACTTTTGGGGTATTTTCCCTTGCTGATCTGCAATTTCTATTGCAAAGATAGAAGGAGATTATCACCTATTTGATTTTATCATTTATAATCGTATTTTAGAATTTTTAGCTTCTTGTCCTAATCGTTGATTTGAGGTCATACTCACCCCCTAGGAACCATATTTGACACATTGAGTCACTTAGGAAAGCTCGCTTTTGCTTGGCAAAGCACCAACCCAAAGCGAGATGATTTTAGTGAGATGACATCAACTCTTATCCTACAATTATCCGGACTCCCTATTTGTCTTTTCCAGAAAGGAATCTCCAGGTGATAACACATTGTATCGAATCAAAACTTAAAGCCCCATAAATTTGACGGCATCTGGGGTTGTGAACATTTTTCTGCAGCAAATGGAGACTAAGGTTTCAATAGAAGTACGATTAGAGCAATGTATTCAACCTTGTATTGTACCCATGCACATTGGTGGTTGTGCACTTTTCGACGTTGCAAACATGGGAGGTAGTGGTGAGCACCATGCACACAAGACTCACAACACCACATAAAGAAGAGCAGACATGAAAATGAGGATAGGAAGTAGCACAGGAAAATATGTGAGTGTCAACTATGAAAAGTTGAGAATTCCCCTCATTATGGGTTCTTAAGTTCTATTGCACATGGACGATGTGTCACACATGTATATTCATGAAGAGCTCAAACAACAGACTCGAAACGAGAACAATGTGACCAAACAATTATGTGCTACATTTAGTTTTTCAAACAAAAATTTTGTGATGACAAAGGTACTAAATAAATTTGTAATGAACATAATATATAACATCAAATAAATAAATAGTAATAATAAACAAAGTGTCACATCCTAACTAAGGGACATGACCTAACTAAAGGAAATGACCATTCAACCAATGTGACTAGTCAATGTGTATATATACCATCACAGAGGTCATTGTAATATCATTCATTCATATTCTTCTTCAATTATTTACTTGCCCTATATGGATTTCTATTTATTATCCTTCTTATGTTGGATATTTCTTCAATGAATGAACATTGTTCATTTCATTGCTATACAAGCCACATTTTGATCGGGCCCTTGGCCACACTTTTTTCAGCCCTTATCTAACCTAGCTTTTGGCCAAACATAATTTTTCAGACTTTCTCTAAATTGCCAGGTCTTTAACCAAAATCGGGCCTTGGCCATTGACAGTTCAAAAACCCCATTGATGAAAAAAAATTGTTTGTTGCATGTTCAAAGAAAAATAAGATCAATAGAAATTGTATAGACCTTTGTTACTCATTTTTGTTGTTGAAAACAAAATAAGTAAGATCTGTTGGTACAACCACAAATACAATGATACACAGAAGAAACAAAAACGAACTGACAAAAGGTGGCATCAATATAAGCTAAGCATTGATCTTAGTGATTTGAAAGAAAGCTTAGTGGTGGAAGGAAAATATTTGACAATATACAGCAAAAAATAATAACAAATTGTGGGAATGTGTTGTCCAAATCGAGCCACCATCCACCAACCATTGACATCACTGTTAAAAATACTCAACAGGTGACACAAAAATCAACCCTACTATTCTCACTGTTAAAAATACTCAACAGGTGACACAAAAATCAACCCTACTATTCATAAGCCGTCGCAACCTTCTATCATACCGTTGCACATAGAGGTGTCAGTTTGAAAAACAAGCCAAGATGCCTTATCTCCTTTCCAAGAACAATTAATAAGGTATTGAATAGTGTGATACCACCAAACAGGGACCATCAATATGCCTAGGGATCAATCAATCAACTATCATGGATCGTGAGTGAGTAGGTTACCGCCAAAGCCATCGGGTGCAATCCTCAACATCATGACTGTCCAGATTGAGTTATCCCCAAGCCATCGGGCACAACCTTGTTTACAAACTTTTAGGTGGAAGATTAATAATTCAAGCAAGTTAATTGGAAATGATTGAAAGCTAAAGACGACACATAAGGAATCTTTTGATTAATTAAAAATTTGAGACATTAGTTACCACATTGGTTTAAAAATATATCTTTATATAAAGAACTAGATTAGAACGACCATATAAATCCAACAAACCTTATTTGCATTGTGGTTTATAAAGTGTTGTTATTAAGATGAGAAAAGAATATTAGTATATATTGATCTTATACATTTAGAATATAGAAAAGTACCTTTTAAAGATTTTTTTGAAAAGAAAAAGGTACTTTAGAAGTAAAGTGAAAATAGCATCTCAACAGTTATTAAAGGGTTATTTAATTGTAACTCAAAAGTTATTAAAGGGGATCAAAATGTTCCAAAAGACCATTATACACTTATTATTGTGGTTCTTTTGCATTTAGTGCACTTAATTGTTATCGAAAAAATGAATCAAGGAATGAGAAAAACGAGAATCATGAATGCTACGAATGATTCTATCATTGAGTCAAAAAGTGCCAATTGTGGAAGAGATGTGATCTTTGAAGTTTAAAGAGGTTGTTGCTACTATTGTCAAACACTATTTTATGTTAAAGAATATCAACATGACATGCAAATGCAACTACAAATAAAAAATAGAAGACAAATTAGCAAACAACAAGAAATATATAAAGACCTCAGAATATATTTGGCAATGAATTATTAGAAAAAGATGAAGAAATATTAGAAAAAAATGTGGAAATCTCTCGCCTAAAAGATCATAGTCAAAAACTACTTACAAAAATAAAGAAGTCAAAAGATATGAAGCAATGCAATCAAAAGTTAGTACAAGAGAATCAAGATCTCAAGGAGAAACTCGACAAGAGTTTATCAAAAAAAGATGAATTAAAATCCCACTTAAGGAACCTTAATCAAAGGTTACTTGAACAAATCAAAGGGTTAAACGATGAGAAACCAGAGAATCAAGACCTTAAAAATAAAGTCGACAAGTCAGAAAATAATGATGAACTTTCATGCTTAAGGGATCATAATGAAAGCTTGCTTAAGCAAATTAAGAAGCTAAAGAATGATAAAAAGTCACTACATAACAAGATAGAGCAACTTACCAAGAAAGAAGCATCGATCAATAAAGAGACAATGATAAAACCTGTGGAACTAGAGAAGTTGCTAGACGTCAAAATCCGAGTTGTGCATAAAGGAACTAATATTGATCCAATCAACATCACAACTTAGGGAGATGCAAATCCAATTGAGGAAAGGATATCTTCAAATATCGAAGCACGAGCAATGGAAAATCTAAGTGCACTTACTAATAGAAAGTTAGTGATAGCAAAGTGACTCGGGTATATGAAGAGGACATAATACAAAAAAATAATCAAAAAAATACTACAAGTATGAGAAGGAAAGATCAAGTTACAAGGACACCTTATGGACATCCTAATCACTAGCGCCAATACCTTAACTAATCAACATCACTTTGAACAAAAACAATCGACCTATATTCCAAAGAATATCGATGCTTGTATCGTTGAATCTAATAATACAAGTTTATTTTGGAAATCCGATAAGAAAATGTTCCAGAAAGGATCAAATTAGGGTGATCAGACCATCTTACAATTCAACAATTGTGCTCAAAGCTTGGAATATCATATCGTCTTGTATCATCAACCCCCACAACTATAAGAATAGAGAAACATGAAAAGGCATTACAAGCCAAAACAAGAGAAAGTTTTTCCATAAATATGCTTTGAGGACAAAACATTTCTAAAGGGAAGGCAATGCAATGAACATAACATATATAACATCAAATAAATAAATAATAATAATAATACATGAAGTGTCACATCCTAACTAAGGGACATGACCTAACTAAAGGACATGACCATTCAACCAACGTGACTAGTCAATGTGTATATATACCATCATGGAGGTCCTCGTAATATCATTCATTTAAATTCTTATTCAATTATTTACTTGCCCCATATGAATTATTGTTTGTTTTTCTCCTTATGTTCGATATTTCTTCAGTAAATGAACATTGTTCATTTCAAAATTGAAACATAGTATTTTCAAACACAAACAAGATTAGCAAGGAGATACAAAGAGCTATTTGTGTTATAAACACAAACACTTGTTAAAAGAGAGACCCAATCTTTTGTATGAAAGTGAATGAGCAAGAACTCTCCCTAAAGACAAGTTCCAGCATTTGGAGATTGAGACAAGTATTGGTGAAATGTAGGTAAACAGTACGAGAAATAAAGAAAAGGAAGTATTTTGATAAGCCCTTGAAGACGCAAAGGGAAAATATTAAAATAAAGGAGGCACCGAAAATGGCACTAGTAAGAGATTACTTGCATAAGGAAGAAATCACTTTAGTTATGGAATTTTGTGAAAATGGCAAGCTTTGTTCCCATGCAACTTCACAAAATGAAGGGAATTGCTGGATTTCTAGGAAAGACAAAAATTGAATTGAAGCCTGGTGTGAGACCAATTAAGAAGAGGTTGTATAGAATGAACCCAAATCTAAAATCAAAGGTGAAACAGGAGCTTCACAATTCTGAATTGAAAAGTTGATTGGATAAGCAATGTGTGGGTCCAATACAAGAAAATTGTGGGTAGGGCTTTTGTTGATTTCCATTCATCCAATGAAGCATGTGTACAAAATCCATTTCTAAAATCCTTCATACAAGAGATTTGGGAGAGTTTAGTCGGTCAAGAGTTATATTCATTCATAAATGGATCTTAAGAGAACATCAAGTGAGAATCACAAAGGGAGACAAAGCCAAGAATTGTCATAGAGTGAGGGTCATTTACATATAAAGACATGGATTTTGGATTAAAAATTGTACTAACGGTGTTCTCACACATTGTGGTAGCAGCATTCAAAGAGTTGAAACGTTTTTGCAGACCTTTCAAAGTTTTTCTCGGACATGTGTGCAAGGAAGGATTGTTCGTTGACGAGGCAAGATTGTAGTAATCATGAACATGCCTCCTCCGATGAAGATTTCTATCCTATGCATAACTTTGGGGACTGTTAGCACAAATGTCCACCCTCCAACTAAGCTGATAAACCTATTATAACAGCGATGAAAACTTGGCTAATTCAAGGAGAAAGCCCCAAATTGTCATGGGCTAGACCCCTCTCTATTTGGGCTAGTTCATGTTAGCCTCAAGGGGGAGTCCCTAAGGTAATTTGCCACTGTCCTAAGTCTGATTTTCTGTGTTTATTGACGAAAAAAATCCGTTGATATGTTCAGGACAGCATGTTAAAACTGTCCAAAACAAGGGCAAAAATTGTTCTTTTTGTTTGGAGGGATCTTGCAAGGTTAGAACAATAAAAGAGAGAAAGAGATAGAAAGAAGACTACTCAAAAGATCAACATAAACTACAATGAACAGCAAGGAAAAGATACTAATCTACATGCAAAATTCACAAAATACCATCAAGAAATAAGGTTAGAACAAACACAAAATTTCTTTATTGATAGGCTTGCAAGGGGGTTGGTTGCGCCACAATTGACAAGTCCACAACCAGTACAATGATCACTTTGCTCAAAGAAGAGTAACTAGACTAAAGGAAGAGAGAGAGGAATGAGAGAAAGTAACTATGTTAGCGGCTGCAATAACCCAACCAATAACCAATGAAGACTATCCAATATATAGGAGAGGAGAGTGAAGAAAATAGGAGTTAATGCGCATAAGGGAATAAGTGTGAGTGAGAAATTTACAAATTATTGTGCATGAGGGAATAAGTGTGAGTGAGTAATGCGCATGGGTGAGTTATGAGT
>CBVK0101332110.1:0-11472 GCA_900067695.1 Picea abies
TGCTTGGTCCCAGACCAAGAACCCCAGTCATCTACTGGGAGCCCTTACAAAGGTCTTTTGCCATGGCACTAACTGTTTGGTCCCAGACCAAGAACCCCAGGAGTGCACTGGGGGCCCTAGATCTCGGCTAGGGTCTTTGTCATCCTCCCGGAGAATGGCTCTTGCAGCTGTTTTAAATTCAACAAGAATGAAACAAAAGCAATTTTTGGGCCATCCCTTCCAATTAACTTAGAGCCTTGGAAAATCTTCAGTGATGACAAGCAAACCTTCGACAGACATGACAAGTATAAAAAGAAAAAAGAAATAGAAAAACATGGTGATTACATAAGAATGAATGTCGAATCAAATCAATATCCCAGGACGATAAAAATTAAAAAAGATACTTCAAGAAAAGAAAGAAAAATTTTAATAAATCTTATGAAGGATCGTAGGGATGTTTTTGCCTTTACTCGTGATAAATTAAGGCTTATAAAGAAGATGGTATTCAACATAACATCCCTATCAAGGAATATGCTAAGCCATTCAAGGAAAAGTTAAGACAAATAAACCATCAGTTCTTCCCCATGGCATATAAGAAACTTCACAAGACAATTCAAAGAAAGAGTGATCAGATGGTTGAGTAGAATGAAAACCAAAAGAAAAGTATTCCATTAGAATATCAAAAATCAGAGTAAAGTCAAGAAATCCTTGGACAACTCATCTCAGCCAGTTGGACAGCTAAATCTGCCAATGAATGGGAAGCTCCTCAAAATGTTCTTCAATGGTAACATATGATGCCTATGTGGACATCCATTGTAAATTAGTTTGACTCTAACCCCTCTTCCTTGTATTTTACCGCATTTCACTTTCTTCATTTCAGTATTAGTTTTGTATATTATATATGTGCAACTTGTATTTCATGATGGTTTCTATATATTTCATGTGTTGTTGATAGTTTGTTAGCGAGACATCGGTTATTGTGAAGATCACAGATTCTAAGGTTCTCGCATGCTTTCCAAAAATCAAGCACTTGTCCCCATATGGAGCCAATTGTTACCTCCCTAGTTGCACCAGGCAGGATCGACGATGATCTGCAAAGATTGAACAACACACTTGTTCAAATTCAGAGTTTAGAAGTCCAGCCCGGCATTATGGCCCCTTCAAAATTTTCTTCTTCATCTTCTTTTATGCATGTTCCATACCCCCATGGGGGAATTGTAATAAAATGAGTTAGCATGAGGTCTCTATTATGTAAAAGACTCAGCTCCCTAAAACTTGGTTATTAGTGCATACTCTAGAGTGTTTTTTTCACGGTTAATTATATCTTGCTTTTTAGCGATTTATAATTTTCTAAGTTTTTTCACTCATTCCTCCAAAGTTGGAGTGTGCCCTAATGGTTAGGCCTTAGTGTGTTTGTATGAATCTAGTGTCTAATGTATATATTACCATGCTAATCATTATTCTAGAGTCTATAGTCTTATGGACATGCATTAGGTACCTCTAGGATTTTTTAATGTGTTTCTATCATTAATAAATTTCTCGTAAAATGAGAAATTTCCTTGTAAATTAATGTAAATATTAAATAAGTGGTACTGGAGGTGTTATATACCAGGGGGGTTTCGTTTTCTAACCCAAATACCCATTTTACCCATGCACCCCCTTTTCGAGAGAAATAATTGATGTTTGCTCATCAAAAATCAATTTTACTTGAAAAAGGTGAATAAAAAGACAAATAAATCAGCTCCCTATTTTTAAGGAAACATGTCCCAAACATGTTTTTGGTTTGTCTTTAGTTCACTTAGCCTCACTGGTTGTTAGTGACACTTAAGATGAGTTCGAGGGAGTTAAGTGGCAAGTTAAGTGTTGAGTCTACTTGAGATGGTGGAGATCCCTATGTGTGGTGCGCCCTCCCTCTCTAGAGGTGGCACACTCTCCTTGAGGGCACCAATCCCAAGGAGAGATGCGCATACCTCTTGAGAGGTGGCGCCCTCTCACTCATCATTTCTTGCAGTGGTAGCGAGTTATCTCACTTCTCTTGAGATGTGGCAACAATCCATCCACACACTTAGTTGTTTTACTTTGGGATATGCACCCTCCCTCCTTGGGAAGTGCACTCCTCTTCTTATTTAAGCAAGCCATTTCTCCACTTGATGGTTAATGAGAGTTTTGGTCAAGCTTGCTATTGTACTATCATTGTAACATTTTGCTATTGGAATAAAGAAGACATTGGAGGTCAAGAAGGTAGCTTGTGTGAATTGTGTAGATGATTGATGTCTTATGCTTATAATGTGAGGCAATCTTTGCTTAATTTTCTTGATTTAAAGTAGTTAATTTGACCTTTGAAAGGGTGTTGTCACCCAGTAGGATAGAATCTATTAAGCTAGTTTGCTTCCTAGATTTTATTGATCATTTACATTAGCGGCCTAAGATTTGCAAGTTTATTTCGGCTAATGATCATGCTATCTAAGTTTCTCTTGTAGGTGACACCATATTTAACGGTTTCTTGCAAAATTTTCTTAAGCTTTGCAGGTTCTCAGGCTTGGAGAGGTAGTCGGATTAGCTTGTACTTTCTACATGCTCCAAACCTCTTGAGACGTAGTCCCTTAACATTCCACTGGAAGACTCCATAGCCCAAGGGTTACAAACTCCAAGCTTCTCTCTCTCCTTCATAAAAATATAAATATGTCTTGGTTACGTTATCATGCATGCAAGTAAATCTTAGTTCTAAAGTTACATTTCAAGTAAATCTTACTTTTGCATGCATAGATCTATACTTTACATTCAAAGTTTTCATCATACAAAGTAGATCTAGCATAAGAAGTTTCCTCTTTTAGCAAGCATTTTATAGTAAAATTTCAAGGCTAAAAGTTAAATTCAATTTTTTGGCTTCAAATTTCATATTTGACAATCTTAGTGCCCTCTTGTTTGCTGTCTCAAACAGCAAACAAAAGCCACTAAGAAAGCTAGTGTTTATTTGCTTTCTTGGTTATTTTTTCAATAACTTTTGCATAGCTTTCATTTGGTATTTTTTGGCTTAGAACTAGCAACTTTTGCAGGCACTTCTAAAACACTTTTGGGCAACATTTCTCCACTTTAGCTTGCTGTTTTTGCAGGTTTAGCCAACAGACAGGAGAAAGTGCTGCCGAATTTTCGTGGATCAGTAGCATCCGGGACCACCTAAGGCACCCAACCTTCCCTCTAATACCATTTTCTATCAAATTTTTGTAAGTTTGTTGAACTTATATACCTATAGAAGGCCATCAAACATTTATAATAAAGATTGTAACCTGAAAACAATAGTGGGATACCCACTAGGCCTCTCATCCCCCCACCCCCGGGGGGATTTTCTCCTTTTTTGCATTTTGTCTTTTGCATGTATCCATTTTCTATTTTAACGAGTTAAGATAAACTTAAAACAAACCCAAGCAACGCAAAACATTTACTTTCTTAGATTAGTTAGCTTAGTTTCATTTTCAGTATTTCATTTTGCAAAAGTAACGAACCTTCCCGCTAAGGCCCTGTTATGCTCTCAACCTCGCCATCTTCCTAGATCTTGGCTCGATCAGAGAGGGACTTAATTTGTGCGGAGTAGTTTTAACTAAAGAAAACATTCTTTTACTATTGCTCAATACGGGATCAATACCAACGGATTGACTTGTGAATTCAGGGGTATACTTTGGGATTCGCTCTCTCCCTGTTGGAACTCCTTGCAATCATGCTTGTACCCATTTGAGGGATAGCAGTTGAAAGAAACACATCATAGTTTAGATTTCATTTTCACACTTACAATCTCCAGCATGCACGAGTGGACTTGCACTATCAGTCCACGTCGCTTAATTCATCTAATTCAACTGATCATCTTTAATTAATAGAATTTACCAAGAGCATTGCAACACATTTCACAGCAATACATACATTGGCACCAGTCTATAATATTTCCATTTTTTTCTTATCAGCATTTACTTTCAAGTTTCAATTGCTTATTGTCATTTGCCTTGAAGTATTTCATTTACTTGATATCTTTCACTTAAGCAATCCTTTTATGTGTCATTATATGTTGCTAGATTAGATCAATTATTTTGTTGTTTCATATTAACTCCTAGAACTTCTTACATTTAGCTAAATCAAGCCTTAGATTCTTTTATTAGGGACTACACCCTTGGCTTCGCGAGGAGTTAGCCTAGACAAAGGAGTCGAGTGTCAGGTGACAGCTACCCGACTCGAGACTTGCCCCCAAGGCCAAAGCCAGTGGATTGAAAATTTCTTCCACGTGACCCAAAGTGTGGATTAGGCAACAACACTGCCTACATCAGCCTTAATCTTTGTGTGTAGGCCGTGTTGACCCTAGTATTGTGTGTTGGCCACATTAGCCCTACTCTTTGCACAAAGGCCATGTCGAGCAAGGTCTTTGTGCATAGACCATGTCAGCCCTAATCTTTGTGTGGAGGCCATGTCAATGCCAATCTTTGTGTAGGCCATGTTGCCCTAGTCTACAGTTAGGGTTTTGTGAATCTATTAGTATAAATATGCACATTTCTCTCAAAATAGGAGTCTATCATTGTGCAACTATCCCTTTGGTATTTGTTGTACTCGTGTCGAATAAATTCTCCCTTCTGTTTGAGTGGCAAGGTGCCACAATTTCTCTTAAGAGCAAGCAGTGTCCAACCCGTTTCTGGGTAGCAGTGTGCTTCTCCCCTATTTTGTATGATCTTTATATATTTCACATATTACCTAAATATTTTGACTATTTTTCTACATAATGTGTGATTCTATTGTGATTTGGATTATATTCTATTGTATTTTCCATTCTTGTGGGATCTATAGCTTTATAATATGTCCCATAAGAGCAGGGAAGTTTGCTTACATTTAACCTACTAATCAAGATTGGCTTGCTTAAATGGTTGGAGACACAATCACCAATATCAAAATTGTCAATGGGATCAATGTTAATCTGCAAATTGCTTCCTCTTGTTTTGGGCAACAGTGTTATGATCTTAGTTGCTTTAAGAGCCCTTCAGCATTGAGTGGTAGGAGATTTGGAAGGATTCCAAACAAGGTCAATCATTGTAAGCAGGGAATAATCATAAAGAACCATAAACGTAGACATGACATTTATATCAAATGATAATTAGTGCCATACCAGTACTCAAGTCAAGCCACTGAGCCCTTTCTATGGATCATCTCCAGCATAGGAACGAAGATAGCCATCAAGATATTTGTTAACAATTTCTGTTTTGGTGTCTAACTGTTGTGTTAGGTTAATTATTGTTGAACCTAGTCCAAGCTGACTTGAATAACTCTAATCATAAATTACTAGTGAACATAAGATCACAAACAATGTTCTTCCATGAAGCTAATGCATATATTTCATGTATACCAAGGATAAATGGGATGATTAAAAGGTAGCCTATATGGGCATGAAGTGGGCATATTTGGTGAGGGGATTAACAACAATAGAAATGGCATCACTGCTGGGAGATTTAGTGAGGCCTGTGACAGAGTCCATGAAGACATCCATTTCCAATCAAGGATTGGAACTGGTTGTGAAAGCCCAGGAGACTTGACAAATTCACTTTTGACATTGACATGTCATTGTGGCGAAAGAATTCCTTCATTTTAGCTTTTATATTCTTCAATAAAAGTAATGCTTATTGTATTCATACCTCTTAGAAAATCATGAATCTTCAGCCAAAGGGAGGTTCCTGATTTTCCCAAAGAAATTTGATTTAAGATTAGAAGAGCTTGGAAAAAAAGTCAAATCCTTCTAGAATAAGGTATCGCCTTACAACTTCCACTGACAGAGAGGCTTGTAGTCTCAAGAATCAAAAAGGAGTTGTTGAGAGGTGGGATCGAAAAGAGAAACATTTTGCAGAATAGTAATCCATGATGGAAGAAACAGGGAGAAAGCAAATCAAACGGGCTCTTCAATTTGGCAAGAAAGAGCATCAACAACTTGATTGTTTCTGCTAGGGTATATGTGATGTCAACCAAAAAAGCATTGGGAGTTCAATGACCCCCTTTTGTTGCTCCTTACACAAGTTTTGCTAAGTAGCATATACCAGGGTGTACTTGAGAGAACCGTGTTAAAAGAATTTGGGAAAATGCCCCAGTCACTTCAGGAGAATGGGTGCCAGAAGGACCAGGGGATAGCGACAGTTTATCCATGGGACTCTACCAAACAGTAACACAATGTATAGCATCCAAAACATGCCCATTGCATCAAGAATGGAAGGAGAACTGTTACAAGCTTCACGTAGAAGCACCAGTAAATGGCAACACAAAATATGATTGTCCCAAGGTATCAAAATTCCTCATTCCATATGTAGTGATCTACCTAAATGTTGTAACTACTGCCCCTTCTCTCTGACATGGACCATATGAAAATAAAAATTTAATTCTCTGTGAAGATATAGAGTATCAGTGACTAGACGGTAAGACCCCATGCACCTTAACTGTAGCATTGCAATGACAAACTCTTCTAAATGTGTGAGATATGTGGAGATGGTGACAACTGCCAATCCTAGAATACTACTAAGTCCAAAAATAGCAAAGGCTATGATGATCAGTTTGGACTTTTAGATCCATTTGGCCAATGCATGCAAGATGACCATTAACACCTATGCTGCACGGGAATACCCCTACCTATATGTGCCTTCTCTAGGAGGCCTGAAATGCTCAAAGTTTAAACACTTGTTCTAATTCTGCGAGAACTGGGCAACAAATTTCTATTGCCACTTATCCTCAACCTCATTCACTTGGGAGTCAAATCTATTAGGCAATGTCACAATTCAATAATACATATGCTTTAAGGGATTTTTCTTGGTCTAACAAAATGGCAATAAGACCAATCTTTCCTTGCAGATCAAAGCCCTTGTTGATACAGTTATTATTGACCAAAATCATTTGTGCCAATTGCTTCAATATTGGGCACATACAACGAGTCAGGTCCCATTTGATCTCTCGAGCTCACCAAAACCATCACAAGTCACAACAGTCCAGACAAGGCTCTAGCCCGCATAGCTAAGATAAGTTACCAAAAGAATAGGTCAATGGGAGTAGAAAATACAACCAGCTACAAACATTATGTGGGAGTGCCAAGTCTATACCTAAATGCTAAAAATTAATAAGATATGGTTGAAAATAACAGAGAAGAGAGTAAGAAAAGGATTATGAACAAGTTGTCAACTGCAAGGAAATCAGTAATGACAGCCAAGCTGGCCATGTGACCAACACGATGATTTCCAGTGCAAGACAAAATTCCACACATCACTAGAGATCTCAAAGAACCTCGGCCCCAAAAGGATACCAATAATGGTGATGAATAAGTTGTCGAATGCAAGGAAAAAGGGAACAGCAGCAAAGTTGGCAAGGTGGTCACTACAACGCTTTCCAGTGCATAAGAAACTTCCACACATCACTCAAGTGCTCTCCGAAGAACCTCAGTCCCGTAAGGATACCAATGATGGTTGGGTCCCACAAGGGATTAATGACCCACCCAATGTCTCGATATGAACTGAACAATGATGACCTGCAACCCTTGTTTATAGTGGCAGTTATAGGTGCCTAATCAGTTCTGGTCTCAATCTAGTCCTTTCTCTGAAATTTAATCACTTCAATTATAGGTGAACGATCATTAGCTCAACTGAAACCATTAGTGTCTTGGCCTTAGGTAGCTATAGCCTAGGAGTCTTGAAATTTTTTTATGTTACACCAATAGGTTAGGCATCTACAGTGATTTAATATGGGTACACCAATAGGTTAGGCACTTATAGTTATTTAATATTGGGTCAACTCTGAGTCCTAGTTTGGCCCTAAGCAAAGGGTTTTAAGTTTTAATCTATTGGATTTCTAATTTGGGTTCAAATTCCAATGGTCTAAATTTGTTATTGACCAATACAATGGTGAACTTAGTGAAATGTAGGAAGAAAAATTGAACCAACCAAATGAAAAAGACAAAAACAAGACCCATTACTTGGTGCCCACATGAGCTACAATAATTGTCCCTTGCTCCCTCCCTCAGTATATTTGTGGTTTACAACTAGATTGCAAATGGAGATACCCTATACAATACAAAAAAAAGAATAATAAAATATAAATGGTGAAGCTTTGTTAATGGACAAACCTCAAGATTGTAGGAGAAGAACCAACAGCAATGGGAACCTCCGACTACACGATGGATAAAGCACTATGAAGGAGCCTCCAAAGGAAACTGAAGACTAGCAAGAGTTGGGAGGGGTATTATGAGACCAAGATGGTATAATGTCAAATATCCTGTAACAAATCCTAGGCTATAAAACTGATAATCAACTGGAAATTGTTGATGCACCAAACAGGTCTTCAAGCATGTGCTTATTGAAGGTGATTTGAAACTCATTATAGTCTATCTAAATTGTAGGAATCAAAACCAATCATGGGATACTGAAGTGATCTCAAAATTTGTGGCATTTAAGTTTACACATGTCAAAGATCATCCAATCAATTAACTAATCAACTAGCTAACCTAGTAGAATCCATGAAAAAGGATGATACAGTAAATAACATATCAATACTCAAAAGGAAACATAAAGGATAGCAAGAATGTCTAAATTTGTTATCAGTACCAAAGTTCCATGGGACCTTAAATCTTTAAAAAGGACCTTAGAAACTTGGATGAGATTGACACAACTCCAAAGGTATCACCATTAACTTTTATAATAATATTGACCTAATTTTAAGGTCACGGCCTAGCCAGACACCAAATTGATGAAGAACCCCCCTAGTTTGTGGGATAAGGGACCCCCTCTGTGCAATGATTTGACTACTTAGTCTATGGAAGTAAACATATCCTACCCCCTCCAATTTGAACACGTGACCTGCAAGGATTCAATCATACCCTGAATAATCATGTCCCCTCACTGGATTCAATACTAAGCATGTTTAGTGAGGTGGCAGAGTAAAGCAAGTTTGAAAGGATGGTGCACCTGCCAAAATGGTTATCATCTATCACTCAATCTCCTTAATTACAAGGTGGATTCCCTCCTTTGCATCCATTCTATCTTCATTTGGTTATTGAGTTTATTTAAATAATATTGTGCAAAGAAAGATGGTAGATATCCCACAACATAGACGTCGTCATGGTAGACCTAAGAAGAGGGTTCCATCTCAAACCAATTTGGAGTCCTTTGGCTCACAAGGGAGGCAACCTCAAGCTACCAACCCTTTTGATACTAGAGAATGTCTCACTAAATTTTGGCAAAGGAAGGTTTTGAAGAGAAACCTCCATATAACAAGGGACCAAAGCACCAAATGTCCATTAAGCAACTTGTGGAAGCTTAGAACAATTTGGTAAGCAAAATTAAGAAAATAAAAGAACATGGGTAGCAATAACAAAACAATTTTGAGCATATGTTTCTCAGCTCTCTAGACTTTATTGTGACCCATCTAGGCAAAATTGGCAATTCTCAATCATGCCAAGAAGACATTAATTTCAAATTTGAAAGGAAATCCTTGCAAAACTTTGACTTCCTTAGAGGCCATATTTGAATGTAACTAGCGTAAGTCAAGGAAGGCCTAGCTCTGAGTGTCTAGCAACCCACAAGTAAGGCATAGAAGTCAAGCAAAAAGGCTCATTACACTTTGCTTCAGTTTTGTAAATGTTTTGTCGAAATCTCAAAAGAATATATAGAAAGCTACAATTTGGTAGAAGGGAAAGCAATTTCTTTGCTAACTTTGAATACTACAATTTCTTTGCTAATTTTGAATACTATGTTAATTTTATGGCTCAATGATTTACAATTAGAAGCAAGATATAGCAAAAATATTGTGATAACAACTTGAATTTGGATGTACTCAAGTTCCTTCACAAGAAACTATAAATAATTATCCTCTTTTTCTATCAAAATAAGCAATAAAATGGCAAAATGGGGGACTTAAAAAAGAAAGAAAGATCAAACTTAACTTTAGAACGAGGACACTTATCTAAATGGAGATATATTCCTCCACGAAAGACTATAAATAATTCTCTCTTTTTCTATCAAAATAAGCAATAAAATGGCAAAGAAAAGGTGTATATATTCCTCCACGAAAGACTATAAATAATTCTCTCTTTTTCTATCAAAATAAGCAATAAAATGGCAAAGAAAGGGTGTCTAATGGGTTTAGCTCAAGTGGTCAGGAGGAATGATTGTTATCCTCCCCACCTAGGTTCAATTCCCACAAGTGACATGTTGAGCTCTTAACGAGTATAATATTGTAATGGCTTCGAGCCTTCTTGTTGACCAGCCTTGTGCCCTGAAGATTCTAGGGTTTACTTTGGGTACCATCCTCGAAATGAGGGGAAGTACTTGGGGGTTTTCCCCGGGCTCTGTAACCTAGAAAAAAATAATTTAAATGGCAAAGAAAAGGATGCTTATCTAAAAGGAGATATATTTAAGGATAATATTAAAATGATATTTGATTAGACGATGGTGATTGCGTTGTCGTGGTTGATCCAATGAACTTGATTAGCTTGGATAGTATTGCAAGCTAATGGGACACAATGAATGAAGGGGTACTTTAAAAAGAAAATCAAACTTAAAGTAACTTTAAGAAGGGGATGCTTATCTAAAAGGAGATATATTTAAAGATATTATTAAAATGATATTTGATTAGATGATGGTAATTGCATTTCCATGGCTTGATTCAATGAACTTGATTAGGTTGGCTAGTATTGCAGGCCAATGGGATATAATGAATGACATTGCCACCAAGTGACTTGTGCCAGATAATCAAGGCTATGTGTTAGTGGTAACACTCAAATAATATTTGAGTCATTGATATTGTCAATTTATGTACGACATGCAACTAAATGTAACATTTAATGTTAAGGTTAGGGCTCAGGTGGTTAAACCACCTTTACCACCTAGAAGTATTATAAATGTGTAGAATGAGACATGATAACAAATGTACTAATGCAACGTCATTCATAAAATATATTATTTTTTCTCTCTCCACTATTGTGTATATGCATGTACCTAAATTTACTACTTGGTAAGTTGGTATCAAAGCAAGAAACATAAGATTGTAAGGGAAATTGGAGAATTAAATTTTTTGACATCATTGAAAATTAAAAAGGATATTGTACAAACTAAAGGTGAGGCAACTTATAAATTAGAAATTGCATGGTAAATTTTAAATTAAGGCAAATTAATGTTTAAAGTTTATAACTTAGAATCTTTAGGGGTGAATCGTGATTATATTTAAAGCAAAGAAGATAAGTTGTGAAAATAAAGTCAACGACCCTATGAAAAAATTGGAAGGAGAAAAATAGACAGAATATATGTAGCAACGGAACTACGAACAAGGAATTAGAAGGGAGACCATGTGAAATTGCCAAAATTGGATCCTTCTCACAAATTGAGCATAGACCACGCAAAACCCTAAAATGTGTCGAGAAGGCACACTGAGCAAGGCTCTAGAATTTCTGCAAATTTCTACAATCCCCACAAGCCTATGTTGCAGGAAATGCCCCCCCCC
>CBVK0101332115.1:0-12743 GCA_900067695.1 Picea abies
AATTTTTGGACCTCTTCCTATCACCTAAAATTTGACAAAATGACAGTGCTATTTTAGGAGATAACAAGTGGGAAAGGGGCATTGTCCCCAACAAACTTAATGACTTCAAATTCCTCTTCATTCGATGTTCCATGAACAGTAATAGGTACATTAGTAACTATTCCACATAAAGTTAACATCTTACCCTTAAAAAAGTCTATCCTTCCTAATGAAGGTACCACAATAGGCTTTCCCAAAATTTTCCAAGTGTCTTCTGTCATAATATTTACTTGTGTTTCCTCATCCAAAACACAGTCTATGTCGAAGTCCTCTATTCTTGCATGTATGCGTTGTTTTACTTTCAGGATCTCTAGTGAACTGACATCTTTATGAACATCCTTCGTTTCTTTCAATTGTAATAATGTAGTCTGAGCTTTCTCTGATTCTTTCTCTTTATAATTCTCTAACATGCCCTTAGTTTCTTGACTTCCTTCATAGTTTTCTTGTCTCATGTTCATTCGTTCAACTTTATCAATCATCCTTGGACAATCCTCAACCTCATGACCAATAGTCTCTTGACTTCCTTCATAGTTTTCTTGTCTCATGTTCATTCGTTCAACTTTATCAATCATCCTTGGACAATCCTCAACCTCATGACCAACAACCTTACAATAAAGACAAATAGGACATGCGCGAGGGCATTCCTTAGCAAGATGTCTCGGTCTTCTGTAATTATAGCACAATGTCAATCCTCTTTTTTCACTTGTGTGTTCCCCAACCTCTTATGTACTGTGTACTAAGATCACTGTGCTGGACCTGCAATCTGCACAAATTCTTTCTAGGTTCCTGCATCCATTTATGAGTCCAAAAACTCTTTCTATGCATAGGAATGACATATCTTTCTTCATTTCTATTAAATTTACTCAGATCAACTTTTTCTTCCAACTATGCCCTAGCCTTCAGAATAGGACATAATCTATTAAACATACTTAAATTCATGCTTTCGAAACAAAAATTTTCACTTATCTTTCTCTCGTCAAGCACAAAGCTTTACATCTTTTAAGATCTTACCTCTTTACTTTAGTTCATATTTCTTTCTTATCACAAAGCTTCGCAATTCAAGTAGAGTATTCCACACTTCTGCAGCAGATCTACGCACAAAGCTTCTCTTTTTCTTTACTTTAGTTCTCAACAATCACAGTTTCAGGTCCCGACAACATAACCATTTGTTGTCACAGGGGAAGACCCAAGGTTCAATGCTTAACAACGCACCAACAAAACTCTAACTACTGGCCCTTTCGACAACACCTGTGAAGCAGGCGAGGTCTCACTCGAGGTAGAAGCAGGGGGGGTTACAGGATGCAGGTGTCTGTAACCAAGTTGGGACACAGATTTGTGATAATAACACTTTGCAGGGTATTCTAGTAACACTTAAAAGGTGATATGCATTAGTTTCCTAACCTTAGTAACATCGCAGAACATACCCAAAGATAGATCGACGCAGTAACAATAAAGATTAAGCACTTCAACCACTTAGCACATAGCACTGAGTTAGATCTAATTTCGACAACACCTGTGAAGCAGGCGAGGTCTCACTCGAGGTAGAAGCAGGGGGGGTTACAGGATGCAGGTGTCTGTAACCAAGTTGGGACACAGATTTGTGATAATAACACTTTGCAGGGTATTCTAGTAACACTTAAAAGGTGATATGCATTAGTTTCCTAACCTTAGTAACATCGCAGAACATACCCAAAGATAGATCGACGCAGTAACAATAAAGATTAAGCACTTCAACCACTTAGCACATAGCACTGAGTTAGATCTAACATTCATTTATTTTTAACACAAGTAAAGCACTAAGCATCAACAGATCTATCTATCATACATAATAATCAAAGCACTGAGCAGATTCATAACATAAACAACACAACACACATCAAACCGAAGACACAAGATATATGTGGTCACCCCAGTGTGGGTCTACCTCCACCAACTACTTCGTCTTCTTTATTATTCGTCAAACTCTTACATTTCGTTACTCCTGTGCACCAAGCCACAGAGTCGAGCTTCACATAGGACATGAGATCTGTGCACTAAACACCAGATCCTCCTTCCAAACTAGTTCAAGACACAGAGCCAACAAAACCTTAACACACAGACATTCCCTTGCACAAAGCTACTCAAGTCACTTGCACTTAGCTCTAAAGACTTCTGACTACTCTTATACAATACATTCTTACTTATTTATACTTTTAAAATCCCTTACAATAAGGCCTAACCCATGGGCCGACATCCCATAAACCCATTACAAAAACCCTAGAGAACCCTTTACTGGGTCCACATAGCCCGGAAAATAAGTGAGATCCACGATCTCAGCTCCGCATGGGCACTCCTTCTTCAAACATTGTTTCGAAGTCCAGAAGTGGTCCAAACCTGACCGAGGTTTCCTCAAAACTTGGTCGAGGGCCAACAAGAACTAAGGCTTGATGTTTCAACTATGGAAATTTTCTTAGTTTTTTTTTACTCTATAAAATAAGATTTGATAAAGGTGATGGAGCAATCAATAAGAACATGGTAGATTCCAGGTGCCTTCTACTCAAATTTTCTTTCTCTTATTCCCAAGAAAGTCAAGCCAAATTCATTTCATGATTTCAAACCCATTTTCCTATGTAATTGCATCTATAAGATAATAGCCAAAATTATTGATCTGAGGCTAAATAAAATATTTTTTGAGACCATCTCTAATGAATAGTTTGTATTTCTTCATCGAACATAAATCCATGATGCCACAAGGGTGGAAAAAGAAGGACTGCACTATATTCAAACTAAGAAACTATCAGTAATGGTCTTGAAGTTGGACTTATATGTTGGCACACTTTCTTATACTGAGAGGCGGGGTGAATCAATGTAAGACTACTTTTTCTTTTATTACAATATTTAACAGTATGTTATGTTACCAACTGTAGTTGTTAATGGTGAATAAACAACCACGTGATCCATAGTACACAAATATTTAACGTGGAAACCCAAATGGGAGAAAACCACAAAACATTTCTTTTATAATATTATGTAGGCACAAACCTATTGTTACAATGCTTGTAAGCACCAACCTATAGGAGACACCAATCTCTTCTCATGAGAACCAACTTAGCAAAAATGTTTGTAGGCACCAACCCATAGGAGACACTAATCCACTTGTCGGAGCACCAAATCAACTCTCCATGTAGGCACCAACCTATAACTGTTATATTCATAGGCACCAACCTGCAGGAGACACAAATCCCCTTAGTTGAGCACCAACTCAACAACAACGTTTGTAGGCATGAACTTATAAGAGACACCAATCCCATTGGTTGAGCTCAAACTCAACAATTCCCGTAGGCACCTACCTACAACTGTAATGTTTGCAGGTACCAACCAATAGGAGACACCAATCCCTTTGTTTGAGCACCAACTCAACAATATGTAGACACCAAATCCCTTTGTTTGAGCACCAACTCAACAATATGTAGACACCAATCCCTTCAAGTTGTCAACAATACCAGATTATCTTTTTCCTTCAAGCCTTCACCTATACAAATATGTTGCTCTATCTCTGCTCTAATAGTTCACAATCTGCATAGTTTCAAAAGTTCCTTTTGTCCTTGCACCTCCCAACCACCCTTAAACATTCACATTTTCTTCTCTTTTATTCTTTGACATCCTCGAACCTCAAAGCCTCAACTTCCTCATGCTTACTCAACTTCACATCCACGACTCACATCCTTATATTTCAGACAACTGCATTTTTTCACTATGGGTTTTTCACTCTTAGATTCCTCATATACTCAACTCTCTTCACTTCCACAACTTCCTCACACATTCACATCCTTTCAAACTCACAAATCCGCTCTAGTAAAAACATATTCGGGCAATGTTATTTATATAGAGCATATACTCAATGAATTGTGAACAAGAAATATTGCTCATGAAGTCGGCTCCAATTTCCTTAGGCTCTTCTACAAAAATATTCTTCGAAACTGGCTTTGATTTCCTCCAACTTCTCACGCTATCCTTTCTCTGTTCATGTTATAAACCATGGCAGTCAACATCCATCCAATCTAACCTTGATTTGATATCGACCATGGATTTGTTCTTGTTCTCTGTCTAATACAACACGAAGCTGACCTCATTGCTCAGCAGTCATTGGATCTGGTTCCTAATAAATTCTCATACATTGATCTCTTCTTAGAATATCAGGACCACTGGGACTTGGAACACACAACATACCACTAAATACTCAACAATTGTTGTATCTTCCTCGGAATTGAATGTCCATCGTTGATCTCAATCACTGGCTATCAAAATATATGACACGTCTCCAACCCTCAACCTCCATCCAATCTATCTTTGGCTTGATCCAAGTCATCGATTTGTTCAGTGTTCCCCAGATATCGAGATCATCGAGATATCGACCCCTTAAGAATTCAACACTCACGCCTTCAACCATTCATCTGATATCCGATATATCAGTGTGACATGGTTGTTGACGTGGTCTCCACATGGGCTTCATCTCCATGTCCTGACTGACATGGAATTGTATAAGGTTTGATAAGTGACATTGTACATGGTTGTTGACATTAGCTCCATGTGGACCTGACCTATCCCACTAGGGCATCGGTCCTTTGGATATCATCCCCGTGAGGCTTTAACATTGTGCATACACTTCGTCCTTTCCATATCTGATATGACGATATCGTGGACCCCATTACCAAGGTGTCGCACTCCCGAGCCCCCAAGTATTGGCCTCGAGGCAATTAACACTACGCTTCCACTTTCTCCCAATATTCCGATATCATATATGTGGATATCATGCACCCCACTATCGGGGTATCGACCCCAAGGCCCCTGATAATTTCAACAATGTGTTTTCAACAAATGTTTCAGTACTCTGGTATTAGATATAGTGGGTCCCATCGAGTATCAAGCCCTTGGAAATTTGTCCATCATGTTAACACTTTGATCTCCTGGTCTCCGATATGCTCGGCCCCATGGCCAAAAGGTAACTCTTCGCATGGGGTTATGTGGCTCTTCTGCTCACATTCAAACTACATTAAAGTGCTTTTGCAATATAAACCTTTCAAAATCAATTCTCCTTATGCATGTGGGATATTGTCTTTTGCCTCGATTTGGTTGACTAGGCCCAAAACCTTCACGCCATACTCTTGAGCTTCCTTTGTGCTCTCAGAATTTAACAAATCGTGATTGCTCAGCCACAAGCTTTAACACTGCACCTCCTCAATCTTGTTCCTCTATTTCAGGTTCATCTTGTCTGTTTTCCACTCACTATTTCTCCTCAAGCATGTCGTTTCGAGATAGAAACACAAGACTCTTGCAGAAGGTCAATGACACATATAGATATTCACAATCTCCCCCTATATTTGACACCAGTGACATTCATGACTGTCACAATCTTGTCTACCTTTGACATCAATGCCAGTGACATTCATGACTGTCACAATCTTGTCTACCTTTGACATCAATGGCAACAATTTGCCAACAAACTCCCCCTTTGTCATTGATGGAAACACAATATGAAACTCCTATAGTATATACAACCATATATCTAATCATTTTGTTCTCATCTAAGTTGACTGCTTCATGCAAGTCTCCCCCTGTCCTGCAAGTCTCCCTTGTCTGTTTTCTCTCCCCCTTTGACATCAATGGCAAAGGGATTATCTACCCCTTACATTGTATTCTTCATTTTCTACTCAACAACCTTCTCTTTTTCATAAGCTCCCCCTAATCTTGTGCTTCTCCATGAAGCTTTCATTATATTCTTGTTCTTTATCTGCAACTTATCACATCTCAAAGTATCTTGATTCTACAGGTTGTTGTATTGCCTTCATAGATTCTAAGGGATCTTCCAATTTATGATTTTCAATGTGTTAATTTATTTCTGCAGACAACATTAGTAACAACAAATTCATCAAGGGCTTCATCCTCTTCACTTTCTTTGTAAGAGATTCCATAATGTTGTTCATAAACCCCATCAATCTACAATGTATCTTCTGGAAATTATCAGCTACAGGACCCTCCAAAATTATTGTATGACGGGACATAAAAAAAAAAGGTTGTTTATTATTTGCATGAGTCTGTTGGTCAAAACATGCACATATAGAAACTGTAACTCCTCCATAGTTGCTTCTTTCATAATAACTGTAAAAGTTGTCAGATAGTGTACTTGCTTAGAATTCACTATGGTTTGCTGACCTACAATTCTTGTATAGTTTTATCCTTCCGACCTATTCATGCCTTTGAAATAACACAGAACAGTTACATCTTTCCATGGATGGTTGTAACTTAGTCAAATATACTTTGCACTCATTCCAACTATCATCAAATCCAATTTTGTTGTACATCATTCATATCTCAACATAAGGCGATCGACTTCAATTTGTCGTTTCTTCCTTCCTCAAACATTGTCTTCTATGTCACAGTAACATCATACTTGTGAATGAGAATCATTTCAACTTCTTTCTAGCAGTATATTACTATCATCCTTGTAGAGATTCAATCCAGAGTTTGGAAAAAGAACTTATTATAATCTTCTTACAATGGTGATATTGTTAAACTTGTTCTAATGTCTTCCTCTTCGATTGCTTCAACTTCATGCTTCATCATTTATTTTGCACAAGCTTGTGTCTTGGGCGCCTCCTTCTTTGATCTATTTTATCATATGCCATTTTTATTGCAACTGGAATAAATTATGAAACTTACTTTATCATACCTTCATGGATTGCTTCAATCTTGTTGGATTCTTTACTTGGTGGATCAGCTTTGGATGCTTGAAGGCTCTCTTTGACATCAACTTTTGTGATTGCTTAAACTAGTTGCAATCATTGTCTTCTTTCTCTTATCAACATTCTTGTACCGTCATTTAATACCAATTCATTTTCCTTTACAACGACTTCTCTATCAACTTCATGGCCTTCTCCTACATGTCCCATTCTTTTCAAAAGTTTCTCCTTATCTTTTGAATTATCAGCTTCTTCCTCCTCTCTTATCAAGTTCTCCTCATATTTATCTTCAAGATGTTGATTTTTTACCTTGGTTTGATTGGAATTAAGAGAAACGACCCCATGTTTGCATGAAATCATTTGTTTGGTCAAATTTTTTACAAGCTTTGGTCCACTGGTTATGTGACTTGAGCATTCATTTTCTACTAGGAGTGTAGTCTACACCGACAGGGATGTATTTTCTTATTGTTTTTGTTTCCTCTTCCAAAATTTTGTAGTATCTTTCTTTTGTTTGTTGATGACATTCTATTCTTTGTTTTGTGCATACCGAGCTAGTTCATAGTCTTCCTTATTTTCTTTTTCTTGTTTTCTCTTCCATACATTTTTGTATCCTTGTCAGGAAAATTATGTCATGTCGGTTCTACAATCCCGTGCTATGTGTCCATAGTTATTGCACTTGTAACATTTAACTTTGTAATGTAGGGGAGCAAATGGATTGTAGTTTCTATCAACAACCCCATAAAAAACTCTAATCTTGTTGTTCTCATGGTTATCCTTGTAATTCTTGTGAGAGTTGTTACTCTTATTTCTCATATAATCATTTCTTCCATAATCTTTGCAATTTACTGCCTTGATCTAGGTGGATTTTGTGACCGAAAATTAGATGTTATTAAATGCAAACGAAAAGGACTCCATTGGGAATATCTCTACGAGAGCTTTCCACTGCAACTTGAACGAGCTCAAACACACATCGTATGCAAAAGTTATCGTGTTCTAAAGTTTTCAATAAACATGCAAAATGTTGACATGGATGACACGTGGAAGTCTACGGATGCAACACATGGTATTGTACGGTCGTGACATGTGGTAGTACGGACTTGATAGGTGGAGTCTATGAGTGTTTTCATGGATTGTACGAATGATGATGTGGCAGTATGACAGGTTGGCGTGGAATGCTGACGTGGCACTGACTGTGCGTTGATGTGGCAGGTAATTGTGTGTTGATTGGGCAAGTGATTGTGCATCAAAGTGGTCGAATCAGAGCATGACATGTGGCCCAATCAGAGTGTGCCACATAGCACCCTAATCAAACTAAAAGGGTTTAGAATTCTTAGATGGAAGAAGGGAATCAAACCTCTAACTCATGTGCTAGCAAACAACCGTCTTGATCGATAGACCATTGGTATAGTTGGTAATGGATAACGACCATATTATTTCTAAAGTTTAACTATTCAATAGTTTGTGAAAAGGTCGATCGGCGGCTTCGATCCTGCGACCTCCACCAAACCAACTGCCAAAGTTAACCAATGCGCCAAAACTGTCTGACATGTTATGACATTCAAACCTTTTTAATAAATGGTTCAGTTATACGATAGACACAAATGGGTAGGCCACCCACATAAATAACCATTTAACCATATGTTTATGTTTTAAATGGCATGGATCAAAATTTGTTTTGTGAACCATATATTATATGGTTAGACAATTTTTTGTTTGGTTATATTTTGTTATTCCATATATGATATGGTTGTTAACCAAATATTCGATCTTCCATTAAAATTTGGATCGAATCTAAACTTAAAACCATCAAACTTTGTTATTTAAACAAAGGAATTTTTCCATTACACTACATGGTTCATATTATATAGAATTTTCTTGGTATTTTTGTAAATGTAGAGGTATTTCCTGCATAAAATACATTAGAGAAGTGGGTTTTAGGTCTAGTTTTGGAAATCAAGTTGTGGAGGTGATTTTTCCATTGTGCCAGAGCCTTGTAGCAGAGTTGGAGACAACATTGTATGTAGGTTGGAATCTTTTTTTATGTAATTTGAGAATTTGAACATCATTAATAAAGCGATCACTAATTGGAAGCAGACCCAAAGACGTAGCCCAGGAGGGGTGAACTCCGTTATCAACCTCGTCTTTGTCTCTTCTTTATTATTTATTTTATTCTTCTCTTCAATTTCACAATTCTTAATTGTTTATTAAGTGTTAATTCAGTATTGAGAAAAATTTAATTCACTTTTATAACTTGCAAACAAGTCACATTTTCGAATGAAGTTTGGTATGAGAGTGGGTTTGAGAAGATTTGCAAGTGGTGGATGTTAACCAGACTCAAACTCAAGCATGGTGAAGGATCATTGGAAGAAGCAAGTCCCGAGATTGGACAAATATTTCGAATAAGGGAAATGGCGTCACCAAGGTCACCAAGAGAACATCCTTTTGGTTCTGAAGAAGCTTTCTTTCAAGCTTTCATGAAAATGCAATCCATGGTGGAAGAAATGTACAAGGATCGAAAGAAGGCCAAGGAAGAAAGTGGTCCATAGGGGACAACTACAAAAGTTGAAGGAGAGGGTGGTGACCCTCCTGAAAGTGCTTCGTTGGCTTCATCCTCTTCTAGTTCGAGTGGGAGTTCTTATTCTTCTTCTGTAAAGAAGCACTCTAAGAAACTCAAACAGAATGTTACAATTAAGAAGGATGATGAGAGATCGTTATGTTCTCATCGTCAGAAGAAAGGACATAATGAGGACCATTGTTGGAAATTGCATCTAGAATTGAAGCCAAAATGGGCTCGACATTAGAAAGGTAAAAAGAACACCACAACCATAGTTCAAGATCTTGGATCAAATTCTCATGATGAAACTAAGGTTACAACTATGGGCATCAAATGTATATTTATGTTGTTAGTTCGGCTTCATATGCTTATTCTTCAAAGGCTAATGTAATCTCTGATGAAAGGTAAAGAAATGAACTGTTTCATATACGAGTAATCTCAAAACACACTAAGATAAACACACTTTTTGATAATGGATCACAAGTAAAGCTTATTTCAGAGCAAGTTGTTAAGAATTTGGGATTGGAAACTAAGCCTCATCCGAGACCGCATCCACTAGGTTGGGTTTGTGATAATGCTAAATTGCAAGTAACTAAGCAATGTAAATTAAGACTTGTAGTTACATCCAGTTTCATTGATAAGGTAGAGTTAGATGTGGTTCCACTAGACATTTGCAAGATTGTTTTGGGAAGTCCATATTTATATGACAGGAAGGCCAGTTTCCATATGTGAAATTAAATAGTGTTTTTTTTACATTTTTATCTGTGATGTTTTACTTTCTTTCAAGGGTTTGATAGTGATTTATGATGAATCATACTTTTTTCACTTCACTGGATCATTACTTTTACTATATGGACAAATATAGTGTATGGATTTTGCATCTCATGTTACCTATATTTGAGTCCTTTCGATATAATTTTTTTCATCATGCACTAGTTTACCAATGCTTACCCTAGGATGAACATAAAGAATTCTACAGACTAAAGTGGTGAATTCACAGGAACTAAAGCCCCTCCTCTTAATTGCCCCCGCTATGAATTGACTAGATAATTAAAGGTCATTAACCTAGCCTTAGAGCCTCACTTGAATACTTTTGGGCAATTAGAGGTCTTCCATGGTCTACATTCTGGTATCATGTCCTAGTTAATCAATTTTAGTCACATAATTTCCCATTTGGGTCTCTCTCTAGCCTACTTGGGCATGATTGGAGCCATTAAACCCAAATATTTCCCAAGTTAGTTAGATATTCACTTTTGAACCATGGTACCCCACACATTTTGTGGGCGTACTCTATTTATGAGGTGAACTTGGACATTGATGATTTTTTAGCCTCTTTTGTGTCATACTAATTGCAAGCATTGATGGATTTATTGTAACTGTCTTCCACGTTAACATTGACTATCCATTTTCCTTGTAGTACAAAGGACTTTTTTCAACTCAATGTATAGAACTGGCTCAATTTCAACACTTGTAGTTTCACTAATAAAATAAAGATCATGTACCCATTACTTATGGATCACAATGGTGTCAAACCCTAATAGTTAAATGTGCGAAAATAGGTCACTCCTCATCCTCACTTGGTCTCTCTTACAACTTTTTATTTTTTTATTTTTTCCTATAGAATACATATCCTAGGGATACCCATTAGGCACTTCTCCTCATTCCAAGGATGGTACCTACGGTAAACTAGATTCTTCAGGGTTCAAGGTCAATACAATGATGTACTCGTTAAAAGCTCAACATGTCACTTGCAGGAAATGATCCTAGGTGGGGAGGATAACAGTCCTCCTCTCAACTGCCTAAGCTCAACCCAATTTAAAATATTTCTCGTAACTATTCACAACAATATATGTTAGGATATCTTGCAATCCCATAGATTGGTGTGCTATATCTCTTGCATGCTCTTGTTTTTTCATCTATTCTTTGTCTCTATCATCCTTCTTGGTGAGGGAGGTACTATTGTTGATGTTTCTAGCCTTCGCTTGTTGGCTTGGGTATTCCCTTCTACATTTGAGCCTGGATATCACATCTTGAGGTGGTTTGGAGCATCCCTATTCCCACGCTTCAAACAATGTCTTCCTTGCAACACTTCAAGGTTCCTTCAATAACAAACTTGTGAGGTAGGAGGATTCCTTCTATTGAAGATACATATGCATCATCTCTTTCTCTTTATTCCATAGCTTATGGTGTAGATTTGTTTGTGTATTGATTGCCTATTTCCCTTTTATTGTTTTATACTCACAAAAACACACACACACACATATAGTTTTAGCATGTAACCAAGAACCCAACCCTCTAGCCTGTAATCAAGGGTAAGATATTCCTCATGGCTCATAGCCTCAACAATAATCGGTTCATGAAGAGAAAAACATGTCACACACAAGATTTGAGCTTGGTGGGGAGTATAACATTTCTCCTTCCTAACCACCCGAGCAATAGAACCTGAGTGGGGAGGATAACATTGCTCTTCTTTACCTACTCGAGCAATGTAGAACCTAGATGGGGAGAATAACATTACTCCTCCCTAACCAACTAAGCTAGACCCAATTGATGATTACACATACGCACATGTTTATGTAAATTAGAAAAACCTATTAGTTTTATAAAAAAAACTTAGAAAATTGAGCACACTAAAAAGACCTAACCCTTTTTATATTTGCTATTTTATTTTGCAAAAGTTAAAGAGCATTGTTAGTTTGTTATACACATGATTTATGGTTCTTACCCATTTAGAGAAAACATTCAACATTTCCTTTCCTTTTCTACTACTGCACATCAAGAAGTACAAAAAATAAACACTAATACTTGTTGTTTATTGTTTTCATTGAATTTGAAGGGAAAAAAAAAACACTAATGTTTGTTGTTTATTGTTTTCTTTGGATTTGAAGAGAAAAATAAAGGTTCCTTCGTATTTTTAGCATCTTTATTTTCAAATTTTATTTCCAACTTAAGTAGATTTAATAATCACCTAAAGTGAAGTGAGAGGGAAATTAACCTAGTTTAATATATATTTTAGTTTGCTTTCTTATGCCACCGTGTTTTTATATAGTAGTTTGTTGTAGTAAAGTTAACCTAAAATAACTAAAATATCAATTCATAACATTTAGGGAAACATTGAAATGAAAGGGAAATTAACCTAGTTTAATATATATTTTACTTGCTTTCTTATGCAACTGTGTTTTTATATAGTATTTTGTTGTAGTAAGTTAACCTAAAATGAATAAAATATCAATCCATAACATTTATAAAAACATTGAAAAGATCGATCTTAATTACATTAGTGATCCTTTTTCTCCTTCCTTGTAGTTTTTTTGTTTTGCCCAAAACACAGACTCATACTCCACCTACACTGCCATCTTAGCTAGGCTTGCCTTGTTTGGTAGGGAGTTGGCTATTGCCCCAGGGTCTGTACTTTATCATATGTTTTTTTC
>CBVK0101332137.1:0-10045 GCA_900067695.1 Picea abies
AGAGCCATATTGACTTGAGCTTGGCCCTGGAGGGCCCATCCTTCTTCTTCAACTCCTCCATTCTATCAGCATCAACAACATCCATCCCATTGGCCTAGTTCTGAAGTAGGAGTGGGTCTTGCTCCATGAGGTAATGAGTCCAGGTATCATGGTATGTGTCACTTTGGTTCTCAAAGAATTTGAATATGTGCATTTAATTCTCTTTTTCTTCATGACGTTTGCTTGGAAATTATGCCTTTTAACTTGTCCATACCTAGGGGGATGACATAATTCCCTAGCAAGTTGTTTCCCTTAGGAGTGAGTTGCCACTAGGTGGGTTTATGAAAGGTCATCGTCCATTCCTTCCATACTTATCGCTTTTCATCATCTTCCCTCTCATCTATCCCATACATTGGTTCGGGCATTGGGTTTGCCAAGCTAGTAAGGGTTGTACCTTACCTTATGGGAAGAAAGGGCTAAAGGCCCAGAGGGTAAAATTAGCCAGAAAAAATTAAAATCCAAAGATCAAACCTTGAGATGCTTCTCCCAGGGATCCCAGAGAAAGAAATAAAAGGCTTCTCAATAAGAAAAGAGGGGACCCATAAAATAGAAATAAAACTCAAGACCTATTTGGTGGATATGGGGTCTCATCACAAGCCAGCCTATTAGGACCATGGGCATGTAGCGGTATGACACTACGATTCATTTGGTCACCACACCAGGGTAGTGGCTCTTGGTGGCATAGACAAGAGAAAGGGGGTCTCATCGCAAGCCATCCTTCTCATCTCCATGAAATTTTTGTGGGTAACGTTGTCACCACTGGTCACCACGCCAGGGCAATGTCCCCCAACTATTCTCTTGAAAGAAAAAGAAATAAGATAAAGAGTAAAAAGACATTGAATGGGATAGGAAACAATTTCATTCATGACAAGGTGTAGCTCACCCTCTTCAGAGGAACCCACATGTAAGACCTACATTTCCCTGTCATCACTGCACCCCTTGCCCAAACATCCCCCACACCATCTCATGCACTTACATGACATCGATTGGTCTTCACCTAGAAATAAACCACACCTAAGGATAATTATCCCAATAGGATGTCCTGGAACCCTCTCTAAACTTGGCTTGTAGAATAGCATAACGTCTTTGAGCACTTGTCTGGGAAAAGGGTGGTTTTATGCACATGTTTGGGTAACTTGATTATTAGATGTGATTGACATTGATATGATCCTTGTGACTTATGAGCCCATGGAGGGCGTACTTGTTGTTGCTTTAGGACCATGCCTAACGAACATGTACATATGAGGAGATGATTAGCTCAAACCTCCATAGGGATAAAATCTCACTAGATGGATGTTGAGACCCCAACCAGGGGCATCAATATACTAGAGGCTTGCACCGAAGAAAAAGAAGAATGTTCCACCAGAGGCACCTTGGCAGGCATGGACCCAGGGTGGTCTTTCTTTCCCCCTAAACGTTGGCCTTGGGAGGCCCATGACGTCACCCTTGTGAACCTTAACATCACCCAACGTCAGATGGACATGATGGAGGCAATTGTGTGCCAAGTGGCACGTGTGGCATGATTCATAGGCCTTGGAAGGCCTAACGTTTTTCTCATGGAGGCTAACGTCTCACTTATGAGTCCCAACGTCATCCTAGGAGGGCATGACATCACCTCTTCTACCCATTTTAGGGTTTAATTTGTTAATTTTATGTAAAAAACTAGATTTTTGATGTAACTCGCCATGTCGGCCTTTTTAGATCTAATTTGTATTTAAAGGTTATTTGAATTGTATAAATAAGGGGAAAATCCCTTGTGTTTTTCATCATCTTTCACTCACACAAGTGTGAGGCTCACACAAGTGTGAGGTCTGAAATTCGGCCTCTTTTAAGGCTTATTGGCTTAACTAAGTGGTGCACAACTCTTGGAGGGAGCTTTTATTGGTGATTTATTGCATTTTCATGGTGGAAAGTCTTCAACTAGGGATTGTGACTAGATTATTGTTGGTGAATGTAAGTGAAAATATGCAATTCTTCTTTCTTTGAATGGTTATGGTATCTTTTACTTTGGATTCCTTAAGATTATGCAATTGCTAGTGTGAAACCCTAGGAGAAAAACACATGTTATTGTCCTTCTCTCAATAGTTATCCACCTACTTGATTTTTCTAGAACACGCCTTCATTGAAGCACATGATAGAGCCCTACCTTAGTATCACTCTAGTACCTTTGCTTCATTAAGCTTTTATTTGTTTCAAGCTTGACCTAAAGAAGAAGGAAAACTGCTAGGGCCTAGGGTTACCTACTTCCTAGTGGTCATTTTCCTTCTAGGGTTTTGGATGATTGAGGCCTGGGGTTACCAACACCTCAACCATCCTCTGTCTTGTCTTTAGTTCACCTACTATCATTTCTTTCCCTTAATATTGCTGCTACAAAAGCGACTCCATTAACCCTAAAGGAACTAGTTTATACCTTGCATTTGATTGATTGATGAAAACAACCTTTAAACCATCTACTTCAAGCTCTTTGCTAACTATTCCTAACCTTATATTAGACTAACTTACTAACATTATTGTTGTTGTTACAAAATAAATCTACAACCATATATGACAGTAGTAAAAGCTCCCAAAATCAAGTGTTAAAGTTGATTTTACATTGCCTTCTTTGCTTCTGACAAATGCCAGCATATTGCCAATTCTAGTTTATCATTTTGGGTCATTATTGAAGCGTGTTTAAGGAATAATTGTGAATCTATCATTATATATACATTGATCTTATAAATTTCTGTTGCTTCATATTTTATATCAACTTATTGCTTTTATTGAAAATCCAAGGTTTTACGAAGCACTAATATCAATTGTTACTTGCAAATAGTGTTTTCTTGTTTTGGGAAGGTACACTTAAGCAGATCTTTGCTTCTGATCAGTGTGACTTGTGAGAGGGGAAGAAATTTCTTGATACTATCACCTTTGCCTTCTCAAACCCACAGGTCACCGAGGATGTCTCCCCCAGGCTACTAACCCTAAAGAGAAAGAGGTATGTTATTTAGGTGATAGTGATATGATAACTTCCTGTTATGCCAATTTATTGTTCACTTGCCTTTAGATTTTGGGCAAGTACAAATTGTGTGATAACAATTCCATCAAGCAAATTTTCATGGAATGAACACTCCATTCAGCTTAAAAGAATAATTTAGCTTTAAATTGGATTTGGCTATCTAAGCTAGATCGTCACTACCTTGTGGATCTAGTTTGGTCGGGCGCTGGTGGTGGCCAATCTTGTGTTCTACTCATTCAACCTCTTATGATTCCCCATCCCCATCTTATCTCCCCAAGGCCTTCAGGATTTATGATTAGAAAGAGACTACTAATGTCATTCCCAAGAATGAATAGAAGAGCGAATGAATTGGCTTCAACTAGCTTGGGGTATTCGATGGATTTTGGGTTTTGAACCATTGACCTCTGTACAATTTTCTCTACCAAATAATAGGCATTGGTTTCGAACCATGGACCTCGATACAATTTTCTTTGCTACCGGAACATATGTTTTCATTTGTTTTAGTGTATATGGGATCGATTTATAAAGAATGATATTGTCATATCTTTGAAATTTTGTTTTTATGTGAGATGGTCACTTGAAGAATTTACTTGTACTTTGTAATTATTTTGTGCTCTACTATATTAGGAAAATTCGCTGAAACATCTGGCAATCGAAAATTTTATGATTGAATTTTTTTTATTACTAAATTTATAATAGGAAAACATTCATGGAAAAAACATTCCATATAAATGTTCCAAAAATACCAAAAAATCATCGACGCTCAGCCCTAAAATTTATAACATCAACATAATTTGGGTTTGACTCTCCAACTAGCTCATTATCTCTCCAACCAATAGAACTTCAATTACAGATTTTGTTCCCATGTTTTCCCATCTATTTCTGGGCATATCCCAACATATTTTCCCAGGCTTATCCCTTCTATTTCTCCATTGTAACAATGCCATCAAAATATCCATGTGCTTGTGATTGTTATCTTATCCCACTGTAACAAAAAAAATGGGGGCGTTGCTCTCACAGGTATTCCAGCGACATCAACAATGAACTAGGGTGTTGCCAAGGTTTTTTGTAGTTGAGTATTATTTCCTACTCCACTATGCATGATCACGTTCAATCTATGGCACATCACAACCCGCTAACTCATTTCCGTATTTTGAAATATCTGGAAGAATAACAAAGGTCTGGGAGGAGGGAGCAATATAAAAAAATTATGTTTTCTTTCCTATATTTGACACTTCACTAATCGAACTGGTTCATTTCAAAAGAAAATATAATGAGGATTAGGCATGTGAACGGGGTTCAAAATCTTATGATTGATTTTTTGTTTTGCTAAATTTATTATAGAAATTTGTTCAACTTAAACATTTTCCATATAAAAGTCACAAAATAATGGAAAATTCTCAACCCAAAGCCCTAAGCCCTAGAACATCACCAAGATTTAGTCCATATTTGAGCAAATGTAGATGTGTATTAGGTACATTATTTATGGATGAGTTTTGAAGAAGACCCACCAAAAGCCATAAAACAAAACTTGGATGAGTGTTCAGACTGTAATAACACTTTAACTTGATATTTGTGCTTTGCTTTGTTATAGTCATAAAATGTTTAGCTACATATCTTCTATGAACCTTAGTTTCAAGGGTTAGCTTGATTCATAACTTAATCTATTGAATCAATGATGGGAAGTTTTATTAATGATGGGAAGTTTTCTTAATGATAAGAAGTTATAAACCAACTTAATTGGTTGAAATCAGTGATGGGAAGTTATAGTTTTGAAGTTCAAATTTAGTCCTTTAGAATTAATCGTGGCTAATCGTTGAGCACTTTCCATTCTATATTTGGGGGAAGAGGAGAAACAAAGAGGCATCCATATATTTCGGGGGAACAAGAGAAGAAAAGTGTCAACCCTCCTTCTCGATACTTCATGTACATGTATCTTGGTTTTTAATGTAAAATACAGTAGAGATATTTCCAAAAATAATAATTGTGCTTACATAACAATTGTGCAACATTCACTGATTAATGCAACTCTTACATCCACATTTGAAATTGACTGCAGCTATATTAAAATGCAGTCCAAGTACCTGAATAAAAGAGTTTTACATTGCAAATTTGGTCCTGAGTGAAAGGTATAGCCAAGTTTTCTAGAAGAAAAGATATGTCCTTAACCCAAGGGAAATTATGCCTAAAATACAATTCAAATTGAATATTGGAAGTCTGAATTTTGTTCCAATCGCTTCATAGGATGAACTTTTATAATTTACGAATACCTTTTAAATATGCTTTCTATAATCTTCTTTCTATACAAAATGTGGATTTTTTCTTCCTCATCTTTCTCATTCCATTTTATCGTTTCATGAATCTAAGGATAGGGTTTTGACAAATGAGGTTGTCAGGTTTTATGAAGAACATATTGGTGAGGACCTAGAAGAGATCAAAGGCTACCATAATCACAAAATACATTCCACTGTTTTTTATAGTTAGAGATTTGATGAGGTAATCTCAAACCCCATTCTTTGCATAGTTTTTTTTCTTTATCTTGTTTGTTTATGGATATATCATATACTGATATCTTCTTATACCCTTTTCTATTTAAGGGTGGAACCACTGAGATTGCTAAGCAAAGTAGAAAAGGCGGGCATATTATCTCCTACCGAAAAGTTATGTTTCTGTCTTTCTAAAATTGAAAGCCAAGGTCTTCTTTCAGAAGAAGGGGAGTTAGGTATACTTTCAATAGTCACTGATCCTAACACACCTAAAGCGCTTCTAAATCTAGCAATAGCTCTTCTGATTGTAGGGCCATTATGTGCCTATTTTGTTCCTATTGACTCAAGTTGGGAGGTGGCATTGCAATTTGTAGTATCTTTGTTGTTTGTTTTTGGTGGGCCTACAATATTTTCCAGATCAAATTTGATGTCAGAGTTGTAGAACTCAATCTAAGAATCAAATTAAGTATTTATTCATATTCATCGTTCTTTTTGTTTGGGTTTACTGCATTTAATATTCTAAGGTAAGAGATGTATGGAGTGAATGCAGACCACTGAATTTCAGGGAATTCAATAAAGATGAATGACAGGCATTATGGAAGTTGGACCTGCAAATGAACATTCTGGGTTGAGAAACTGCCGAGTTCACGTCGGTTAGGCCGGTATGTGTTTGAAGAAATTATCAGGGACTCTTCGACTTCTTCTCTGTGCAATACCAACATTTTTGTAGATTCCATGAAAAAAAAGCATTGGATTTTAGGAAGTAGGATGCAAATAGAAGCACCATGGTTTCTCTCAGGTGGTTTTGGATACCTTCAATGCATTGACTTATTTAGAAGTCTGAATTTTGTTCCAATCACTTTACAAGATGAAATTTTAATTTATGAATACCTTTTAAATATGCTTTATGTAATCTTCTTTCTATACAAAATGAGGAGTTTTTCTTCCTCATCTTTCACATTCCATTTTATCATTCATGCATCTAAGGATAGGGTTTTGAGAGATGATTTTGTTGGGTTTTGAGAAGAGCATATTGATGAGGACTTGGACGAGATCAAAGGCTACCATAATCACATAATACATCCCACTACTTTTTACAGTAGAGAGTTGACAAGGTAATCTCAAACCCCATTCTTTGCATAGTTTTTTTTTTCTTTTTGTTGTTTGTTTATGAATATATTATATGTTGATCTCTCATTCAAGGGTGGAACAACTGAGATTGCTAACTATATGGTAATGCAATTTACATCCATCAAAGAATATGGATATGAATATGTTAAGACATAGTTCATAGAGTTTCCTGAATATTAAACACATCTCTGATCTTAAAATAATATAACCTTCTAAATTTATATGGACGTTTCCTTTTCTCTATTTTGAGGATATGCTAGTTATTTTATAATATTTTGTTTTGATAATATAAATTACAACTATATTGATTGATTTATTTATTATTATAAACGTTTTTATTGTGTTTTGTTTTTTATTAACAAAATTATATGATGAAAATTTAAAAGATAAAAATTTATCATAATAATATTTATATAGAAGAATTTGAAACTTCGATTCAGAGCCCCTAGATCGCAATTTACCAAGAACACATGCTGTCCAATTTAGCGAGAATTTTCTCCGAACATTCGCAACCCAACTCGAATTTAGCGAGAATTTTCTCCGAATTTTCTCATTTGGTATTACACAAGAACTTGCATCATTTGGTATTACACAAGAACTCGCATCTCGCATCATTTGGTATTACAGAAGAACTCGCATGAACAGTAGCAACAGAAGAACTCGAATGAACAGTAGCAACAGAAGAACTCGAATGAACAGAAGAACTCGAATGAACAGTAGCAACACAATGTTCGCTGGCTGGCATTGTGAACATTCGGTTGGGTTCATGTTTATCCAATTGGTCAACTAAATACCCCTCCTTTGCTCTTGGTTCACAATATACCCCTCCTTCGTTTGTGCTGGTACTCCTGCTCTGTTATTTGCTCTTGGTTCACAAAATACCCCTCCTTCGTTTGCTCTGTTATTTGCTCTGTTATTTGCTCGGTTCAACTCGATCCCCACCATCACATTGAGGTTCAGCAACCCGGTGCGGTTCAACTCGATCGTGGTTCAACTCGGTGCGGTTTAGATCAGACGATTTTGCCGAGCACCATATATAAGTTTCTGGAGGAGTGCTTATCGCTTTCCTTTGGAAATACTGTCAGCAGTTTCTCTTGCTGAGACGTGGACGACGACTAATACAAGAACGCAATTTACCAGGGATTAGTGCAGTCGATCTAGAAGAAGATGACAGTAAATACTGGAGTTGGATTACAGAGAGAGCTGCAATTGTTATCGCGTTCATGACCCTTTCAATCTGCCTTTGGCTCTCCTGCAAGTCTCGCCTGTCGTGCTAGTAGCTGGATTCACATCTGAGTTTATATGTCTTCCTGTTTGGTCTGGGATAGTCTTGATGTGTGTCCACGGCTCTGACTTGGTATCCCCTTCCCGGACATCTTTAATCTCTATCAGAAATTCTGGTCAAGCTCTGCAGCTATCAAGATCTAATAATTTGCAATGGAGTAATGAAGTGGCCAAACTCACCTAATAATTTGCAATGGAGTAATGAAGTGGCCAAACTCCAACCAGATGACTTGTATTCATGGGCTAGGCAGTAGTGTTGTATATTATGTGATATATGATATCTCATTTCCAACCAAATAGAAACTTTTGACCTTTTAAATGACCATGCACACTCTAATCATAAACCTTTAACCCTAACTCTAAACTTTTCCATGCACATGAGGGCTATTGAAGAGAATTATAACACTCTCACAAAAGTAAAGTTGATATTTTATTAAAGGATAAATACTAAATTAAATCTCCTAACTTATAAGGACAACATTGAAGAACTCTATCATAATTTTACAACTACCATTTCCACTTCTATTAACAAGTTCTCTTTCAAGGTGTCAAAAGGAATAATAGAATGACCAACCCCTAGTATGATAAAGAATGTAAAATTGCTAGGAAATTCATTAGGGATGCCTCTAATGAGTGCCTAAAACTAGATAAGATCAATATGTACAAATCCCTAATTAAAAGGAAAAAAAAATGTACTATATCAATAAAAGGAAAGAGCAGTTTTTACAACTATCTAAGTTGGATCCTAAAAAAATGTGGAGCCAAATTCTAAACCACAATACTAAATAAAATAATATGATTCCCTTAAGGGACTGGAATTCTTACCTTAAAAGTCTTTACCAGTTCCCTAATGCCATGGACACCATTCTTATTGTCCCCACCGAGGATGAAGTTTTTTCTTTAGATGACATAGAGTTCAGGGTTAAGCACGCTGCAAATGGGAAAGCTAAGGACATTGAAGGCTACCAAGCTGAAATTTTTAAAATTGGAGGGCCTATCCTTATCCCTCACATACACAAGCTCTTCAATTTAGCAGTCAAGCAGGGAGTCAAGCAGGGATTCCCTAAACACTGGACGAAAAGCCTCATTGTTCCTATTTTTTAAAATGGGGATAGAAACATTCCCTCTAATTATAGGACCATTATGATTAGCCTAATTTTAGCCAAGCTTTATGGAATTATTTTGGAAAAGAAGATTAGTCTTTGGTTAGAAAGTCACGGTAAAAAAGATAAAGGCAAGGCTGGGTTTAGGAGATATCATTCAATTGTGGACCATCTTGTTACCTTTAGGATCATTCCATAGGAGTTTCGCAATACTAAAACCAATCTTTTGTGTTGTTTTGTTGAATTTGGAAAAACTTCTGACACGGTTCCTAGGAAAACCCTTTGGAATAGATTGGAAGAGATAAAAGTGTCTCTCGAGTTGAGGGTTGCTGCAATAAGGATGTATGAGAACGTTATTGCTAAGTTTAAAAATACTGAGGGTTGTTCGAAAGAGATTAACTGCAATATTGGAGTCAAACAAGGTTGTCCCTTGTCCCCTACCCTTTTTGGCATATACATTGACAAGTTATAATATTGCTTGGAAAAAGCAGGTTGTGTCGACCCTGCTCTCACTGGTATAGTCATCAATCTTCTTCTTTATGTGGATGATATCATTCTTATGGAAAGGATTCTCCATGATCTTGAAAACCAACTAAGAATCCTCAAGGATTTTTGCTCCAATATGGGTATGACTGTTAATATTGATAAGGCTAAGGTCATGATTATTAAATCCAATAAGACCACTTATAATACCTTCGTATATGAAAACAACCACTTGGAGGAAGTGACTTCATAAAAATATATTGGAATTGATATTCACCACAAGCTCAACTGGAATTATAACATTGAGAAAATGATTATTGGGGAATGGAAAACTTATTATGGGTTTGAAAAAAATTGTAAAGCAGTCGATATTTGGAGTTGGGATAAGAAGCAAATCCTCTTTGAGACTCTTGTTACACATGTTATTCTTTATGGATGTGAATTCTGGGGCTGTAGTATCTCTCGTGAATCTTTGAGAAAGATAGGGAAAATACAAAATAATTTTATAATCTATCATCTCAAGA
>CBVK0101332140.1:0-14562 GCA_900067695.1 Picea abies
GATAGTAAGTATCACAGACTAACATCACATATAAATTAAGAACAATATTATTACTTGTCTTTGAAACTGGAGTACTTCCACCAACCATGTACATACCTTCCTAGAACCTCCCAGCCTTAAACCTCACTTATCATCATGCTCAATAGTGGGTCACCCCTGAGCTGGGACTAAGCTCCACCCAAGGTAAGGGAATCCTAGACTAGGCTGAGGTTATAGGGAAACTGCACAGAGCAACCAGAAGAATTCTCTTGAGGAGCCTTCTTATGCCCACTACTCACAGACTCTCAGTCCCCGCATGCATGTCCCACCCAGGAGTATACACCTTCACAAGAAGAGTCCATCAGTGCTTTGCCTCCTCTCTGGGCCTCGTCAACAAGACGAATCAGGAATTATTAGAGCTCCGAAGCTAGTGCTGGACTCTCTCTAGGAGAAAATCACTTCCTAGCAGACTCTCTCTCACCTGGTGGGAGTTGCTCAAAGGCATGACAACCTGCTTATTCTACGATGAGCCTGACAACCCACTTCTTCAGCACACTCTTCGGCTCAATTCCAACTGGGTGAGGGCAACCCCAACAACATCAGCACTCAGTTGACACCAGGATGATGACCACAACAAAAAATGAGCATAGTCTCATAAATATCAACGACCAGATACTAAAACGCAACCCGCTCAACTGATTATCCAGGCGTCGGGTTCTACAGAAGACACAAATTGGCTCACAGTTTTCCAGTTACAGGATGCGTGATAAGAAATTATGTAGAGGTTGTGGATGGAGGCCAAATGCAAAGACCAGATGGAATTTACGGGAATACACCAAACAATCACAGAGATCTCATGGTTTCAGTTCTCAAAGATGTGTGCGATATGCAGAGCTCAGACTCAAAGGATGGCAGAATGAGGAGAAACCCCCCTCCATGACTGACTTTTGCAGCTTTTAACTGCATGTGCCTGGGCCGACACATGTTTCCCATGAAGCTACATGCACTCCATCAACATGCGTTCCTCTCTAGGAACTTAGGACAACACTCAAAATTGTCCACCTTAGTTTTTTTTTGGAAATAGTAATAATAAATTATTATCCCCTTTTAGAGGTAAGGCCCCTAGCTTAGCCCCTAGGCCCAACACTTAGCCTTTCTATCCACTTTTTAGCCCCCATTCCCTTACCCACTCTATGGAATCTTATTCCCCCATCACTCTTTCTTCGTGGTTAGTCTGCACGCAGTGGTGTTTAGAATTTTATTAATGTTCTGCATAATACATATACAAAAGTAGGCTTCTGGCTATAATACTTAGGCTCTTTGGCCCAATAAACACATAATCCTACCAACTTATCAGTACTTGGCTCACCATCCTACAAAACATGATTTACAATTCATAAACATGATTACAACAAGGCTCGTCCTTGGGGATATTACAATCCCCTCCCCTTATTTTTGCACTGTCCTCAGTGAAACTTTCACACAGTATCAACAAGATTTCCAAAATCTTCAAAAGGATGTGGTTATTCTACCCACATAGCATCCTCATGCTCCCATGTCATGTCCTTAGGATCACACCAGGTTCACTGGACCTTTGCAAGCCCTATAACTCGATTTCGGAGCTGTTTGCTTCTGTCCAATATGCACACAGGATGCACTTGCAGGACACCTTCTTGCTCCACCTGAATCACATTCCAATCGATAACATGATTAGCATCAGGTATATATTTCTTAAGCAATTAAACATGAAACACATTATGTACAGTCGTGGATGCAGGTAATGCAAGCATATATGCAACTAGCCCAATCCTTTCTAGGATTTCAAATGGCCCACAAAATCTGGCTACCAAATTGGCACAGTTTCCCAGCTTCAGGGAACTTTTGTTAGCTTTTACTTTCAGGAAAACATGGTTACCCTCTTTAAACTCTCTACGGCTTCTGTTTTTATCAGCATAACTCTTCTGCTTGTCTTGGGCAGCTTTCAAATTTTGCTTAATTTTTAGCATCTGTTCTTCCATTTCCTTGAGCAAATCTAGCCCAACTACTGCTCTGTCAAGTGGATTATCCTATCTTACTAGAGTATTTCACTTTCTGCCATAAAATGCTTCAAATGTGCTCATCTTCAACGATGCTTGATACCCATTGTTGTAGGCAAATTCTACCAAGTGCAGGTAGTCTTCCCATTTCGATGGTTTTTCCATCGCATACATCTTTAGCGTGTATTCTATTACTCTGTTCACCCTCTTTGTCTGTCCATCAGACTTAGGATGATAAGTTGTATTGAAATTTAGATTGATTTTGAATCCCTTGAATAACCCTTTCCAAAAATTTGAGGTAAATTTTGGGTCTCGATCGGGAACAATCGTATTGGGAATTATGTGCAATCGTGCTACTTCCTTCATAAAAATATCAGCAAAATCTATTTCCTTATGAGTGGTGTTTAACGGAATGAAATGGGCATATTTTGTAAGCTTGTCCACCACCACCATAATGGAATCATGTTTCTTTCCTGTTTTGGGCAATCTGGTGATGAAATCCATCGTTACTACTTCCCACTTCCACTCAAGAATGTGTAAAGGTTGCAGCAACCCTGTTCGGTGCCTGTGCTCATCTTTAACCTCTTGGCATTCCATCCATATGGAAATGTATTTGGCAAAGTCTTTCTTCATACTTGGCTAGAAATAATGGCTCTTGACTGCTGCCATAGTTTTTTGATATCCAGGGTACCCTGCATAAGGGACATTATGCATTTCATGCAAAATCATACGTTTCAAGTCCTAGACATTAGGTACACAAATTCTGTTCTAGTATATAATTATTCCATCGGTTCCCAATTTATAATTTTCCACTTTTTGTGGAATCTCACCTTGATGTAGCTTTGCTACCAGCTCCCTGTCCTACAAATCTGTATTTGCAGCCTCCAAAATTCTTCCCTTTATATTAGTTTGGTACATGCTAATGGTTGTAGCATGTAAGTTGTGCACATTCCTGTTGAGTGCATCAACCACCTTGATTTCCTTCCCTTTGATATGCTTGATATCAAAGTCGTATTCACACAAAAACTCCAACCACCTACTCTGCCTAGCATTCAGGGTGGGCTGGTCAAACAAGTATTTCAGACTGTTGTGGTCTGTTCTCAATTCAAATCTCCTCCCCATGAGGTAATGTCTCCATTTCCTCAGAGCGTGAATGATTTCTGTCAACTCCAAATCATGAGTGGCATAATTCTTTTCGTGCTCTTTCAGCTTCCTGGACTCATAACAAATTACGAATCCATTCTGACTGAGGACTCCTTCCAATCATTCTTTGCATGCATCAGTGCACACCACAAAATCCACATTTGGGTCTACAATCTTCAGTATTGGAGCACTGGCTAACAACTACTTCAATCACTGGAAGCTTTTTTCACACTCTTCAGTCCACTGAAACTTCTTTTCCTTCCTTTGTAAGGAAGTGATAGGGTTGACATGGCCAAAACAACGTCCGATCGAAGGGGAATCCTGCAGTCCCCTAGTAGAAAATGCCTGGATACCTTCAGATATTGGTATTTTGTCCATCATATTCTTAAGAACTTCCTCGATAGACTTCTCCAATTCGCTAGGTTCACCTGACATTCTAGCTTTTAACAGACAGGCAGGATAGACAAACGGACGGCGGGGTAGAAAAACGAATAGGCAGTGTCTAGTTTCAGATAGAACAACTTGACACTTGGACAATTCTCTTCTTATTTCAGTCAATCACGGGTAGCAAAAAGTGGTCCTAGCGCAACGACCGACGATTTAAATAAGCAGGGTATCGTGACGGATCTTCCAATGACTAGGAAATTCTTCCATCAATGTAAATCTATCCATTATGGTGGGGTATCAACATTAAAAAGAGGTCCATAAGCCCATAAATTTTTTTTCTAACCATTCTGGAGCATCATTCTAACGACCGAGGCTCCTCCAATGGTCATATACCTTCGTCAGGGTGAAGTACAATTTTGTGCAGACCTGTTGTTCCAGTGAGGTTCAAATCCTTCGAACATGCCTCCTGAGAGGTTCCAGTCTACAAAGTCTTCCATCTGGTTTATGTAGCTTCTTGTAGCTTTTCCAACTTAGCCTTCCTTTTATTGAGCTTCCTTGCCTTCTTTCCTGTTATCTAAGTTTCGCTAACTGTTTCTAGAATCCTCTTTCCATTTTTATTCTTATCTTCTTCTAGCATAGTGGCTTCGCACTATTGGGGTACCCTCAAAGATTTTAAAGCTAATATCCCTTTTCCTAACACTTCCTGAGTGGGCATACTTCTTTCTTGAATAGATAGGTTCTTCAAGCCTTCTTCCATTCTTTCAACCTTGATAGCTAATTCTCTTGTTTTTTGTCCCTCCTGCATTGTTACTTTGTTATGTTGCTTCAACTTATCCTCTCATTCTTCTATTAGTCGTTCTATTTTCCTAGATATGAACTTTCCTGGATGCTTCATGAACTTGATGTCATATAACAGTACCAAATATCCTTGTTTAAATGCTTTCTTCTTGATATGTCTGTCATGGTAAGCCTTTTCTTGTTCTTTTTGTACCTGCAATGAACCTGTCTTCCTCTAATTCTATCAACTTCCCGAGACTATCTTGAATAGCGTCGATGTCATCCATACATGTAAATGATGCAATTATTAAACTAGGAACCAAATATTCCATAGGTACCACTACTTCCAGGCCATAAACTAACTTCAAGGGAGTCTGTATTGTTATCTTTTTGCAAGTAGTTCGATAAGCACATAACACTACTGGAATTCTCAAATCCCAATCATCCTTGTTTTCTCTGCAAATTTTAGTCAGCTCTGTCTCCAAGATTTTATTGAAATCTTCGACTATGCCATTCACCTATGGGTGCTATGGTGTGCTCTTCTGATGGTGAACTTCAAACTCCTGAGTCAAGGCTTCAATAGTTTTCTTAATGAAATGTGTGCCTTGATCACTCATAAGGATATTCAGGCATCCAAATCTAGTTATGATATCATCAAATATGAACCACGCAGTTGTAGCTGCACTAGAGTCCTTAATTTCTCTTGCTTCTGCCCATTTGGTCAAATACTTTGTAGCAGTGATAATGTATCGAGCTCCTATGCGCTTTCTTGGTGGGTTGATAGGTCCCACAAAGTCAATATACCATTTCTCAAATGCCTGTAAAGTTAACTGAGGAGATAAAGGCATATCATTCCTTCTATAAGGGTTCCTTATTCTTTGACATACATTGCATGCTCTGTAGTATTCCTTAGCATTCTTATGTAAATTGGGCCACTAGAGGCCAGCTCTGAGAACCTTCTATGTTGTTTCTTTCCCTACATAATGTCCTCCTATGATTACTTCATGTTATTCTACAAGGATCAATGTTTTTTATGACTCCATAACACATCTTCTTAAGATGTCATTTGGTCCCATCTTATATAACTGTCCAGCTATAAGTTGAAAATCTGCAGCACGGACTGCCAACTGTTTCTTCTGAATAACTGTATACTTGCGAGGTGCCATTCCTCTGGACAAGAATTGGACTATCTTGACGAAGTGATCATTGACTTTTCTTATATCCAACAACTGTGCATCTGGTAGTGTATCATCCAAACTAGTAGGTTCATCTCCATTTTCTAACCTGGATAAGTGGTTAGGTCTCATATTCATTCTTCCTGGCTTTACCATAATCTCAAAGTCATACTCCTTTAATAATAATAGCCATTTGCATATTCTTCCCCCCAACATTGGCTTGTTGACTAAGTACTTTAATGCATAATGATCAATAAACATATTAAAATGTCCTCCTAACAAGTAGTTTCTAAACTTCTGCAGTGCATATACCATAGCTAAGCCTTCTCTTTCAGTGGTAGTATAATTCATTTCAGATGTAGAATGTTTCATGTTAGCAAAGGCTATAGGGTGGTCAATATCTCCTACATCAGGTTGTGTTAAAACTGCTCCTAATGCAATGGATGAAGCATCAACATGAACATGGGATTCCTTACTCCAATCTGGAAAAAACAAAATAGGTGCAGTGACCATTTTCTTCTTTAGTGTGTCGAAGCTCTGTTGGCATTCCTCTGTCCATTGAAACTTACTATCCTTTTTTAATATATTTTCCATAGGTGTTGTTATCTGTGTAACCCTTAATAAACTTTCTATAATATACAGTGTGTCCCAATGTAGTGTGCAACTATCTAACCGAAGTAGGAGGAGGTAGATCAACAATGATAGCAATCTTGGAAGGATCTACCAACAACCCCTATTTACACACAATGTGTCCTAACAACACTCTAAAAGGTGAAAATAAAATGCACTGCTTCAAGTTCAAGGAAATCTGACATTGCTTGCACTTATCCAACATTAATCTCATAGATTCAATATGATCTTTCAGTAGACTAAAAACGATCCAGTCATCAAAGTATGACTCCAAACACTTATGTAAAAATTCCTTAAATGCTTCAACCACCACCTTGGAAAATATGGCTGGTGCATTTTTCAAACCAAAAGGCATCACAGTGTACTGAAAAGAACCCCATTATGTTGTAAATGTAGTCTTATGTATGTCCTCCTTAGCAATTATGATCTAGTGATAACCTGAAAATCCATCTGTGAATGAATAAACTTCATGTCCTCCTACATTATCTAGAACTTCATCAGTAAAAGGTGTAGGAAATGGATCATGTAAACATGCATCATTCAATTTCCTTAGATCTACACAAATTTTGATTTCTCCTGACTTCTTATCTTGGACCACCATAGGGCTGATCCATTCAGATTCTTCAATTGGTTCTATGATTCATGCTTACAACATTCTATCTAATTCAATCTTAACTTTCTGCTTGTACTTGGGATTCAGTCTGTAAGGCCTCTTCTTGACAAGTCTTGCATCTTCATTCAAAGGAATCTTCATTTTTCCCATGGGCTCTTTAATGGCCTTCATGTCTGTGAACTTGGTTGGAAATAAGTCCTTATACTCATGCAATAGTTATGTAATCTTACTAATAGTAGCATCATCCCAATAGTCTCGAACATTTTCCAACTTAAGTGCTTTCTCTATTCCAATATTAACTTTATTAATTTTAATAGGCTACCCAACAAAAGGTAATTCAATCCATGGCCCTTATATATCTCTTTGTCCACCAGTTTCTGAAATTTTCACATTCCTAGGGACATCATCCTCATCAACATTAATATTATAACAACCTTGTAACCGTTGAAGAGGTGCAGTCCATTCATCGTCTTCTTGTTCCAAAAGGGGGTTAGGTGCTTCCTCAAAGACCTTTTGTCTTACAATTTCTAAATCCTGATCTACTGTGGAGTACTGAATTTCAAATAGGAACGTAGCTATAAAGTTTTGGGTCATACCATACCAATCTGTAGTGGCTAAGTGTGGTTCTTCTTGAAGATACCAGTTCATAGGCATAGTATCTAAGGTGTTAATGAACTTATGTACCCATTATTCTTTAGGAATACTGCTCTAGGCTTCCTCACAACTTCGCACGTGATTCCTAGGACAACTCTGATCTGTGTATCGAACTTCGCAACCTTCATCTTGGTCTGAAAAGTACATTTTCAATAGGGTGCGACATTGTACCCACTCTACGATGTTCTTCTTGTATGTTTCCCACCATCTTACTGGTGTTGGTTTCAAGGTTTTTTCTAGTGCCAACAACCTTTGTTGTATTGGTACAATTCCTTCAAATTCAAGTAGAAATGTCTCTAAATTATTGAACCCATCAAATGTAGGAAGATTACTTACTTCTATGTCAATCCAACGAACTGCCTTAGTCAATCTAGCACACCTCCGCGTAGAGACTTCATACATTTTGTTCTGTCAATTTTCCAATGCTTCTTTTGAATCTGACGAACATGCACTTTCACTTCACCAACTTAGACTTCCATCTATTGTAGGATTAATATAATCTTGATGTCCTACTATTAGTTTATAGATGTTCTCTAGCTCATAGGCATGGTATTCTTCTCTTATAGGTTTTGTGTATCTACGACCTTCATCAGGGTCAAGAGGTGCAATGACCCTAAGGCCATCACCTTCAAATGTCATTCTTCTCTTTTTTAGTTCAACAACAGTCAAATTGTTGAAATCCCAATCAATACCCAACAACGTAGGATAGGGAAAAGTATAATCAACAATCTCAAGAACTTCGAAGTCTTCAAATGTCCTCACTATGTCGATGTCTACATGGACATGCTCTAGTCTTCCAAAGGGGCTCATTGCCTGATGATTATCCATCCTAAGCCTAATAGGAGAGTAAATCAATTTAGGTTTCCCCATCAATGCCCAAGTCTATTTCATCATAACATTTACTTCTGATCTGATCCTTCCCGATCCAAGTCTTACCTAACAACAGTGGGAAAGGGGTTTTGTCCCCAATAAACCGAATGACTTCAAATTCTTCTTCAGTCGATGTTCCATGAACAATAATAGGTACATTAGCAACTCTTCCACATAAGGTTATCATCTTTCCCTTAAACAAGTCTATCCTTCCCAACGAAGGTACCATAGTAGGCTTTCCCAAAATTTCCCAAGTTTCTTTTGTCATAATATTCACTTGTGTTTCTTCATCCAAGACATAGTCTACGTCAAAGTCTTCTATTCTTGCACTTATTCATTTTTTTGCTTTCAGGATTTCTGGTAAACTGACATCTTTATGAACATCCATCGTTTCTTTCAGCTATAATATCGTAGTCTGAATTTCCTCTGACCCTTTCTCTTTATGAATTTCTATCATGCCCTTAATCTCTTGACTTTCTTCATACATCCCTTCAACTTTAGCAATAATCCTTGGACAATCCTCAACTTCATGACCAACAACCTTACAACAAAGAAAAATAGGGCCTACCTCAGGATATTCCTTAGCAAGATGTCCCAACCTTATGAAATTATAACATAATGTCGATCCTCTTTTTCTTTTAAATGTTCACCAACCTTTTATGTACTATGCACTTCCCCTAGGATCATAGTGTTAGACCTGCAATCTGCAAAAATTCTTTCTAGGTTCCTGCATACACTTATTAGTCCAAAAAATCTTTCTATGCATAGGAATAACATATATTTCTTCATTTCCATTAAATTTACTCAAATCAACTCTCTCTTTCATATGCTCCCTAGCCTTCAGACTAGGATAGACTCTATTAAACATACTTAAGTTCATACTTTCAAAACAAAAATTTTCACTTATCTTTCTCTTGCCAAAGCACAAAGCTTTCCTTTTTAGGATCTTACCTCTTTTCTTCAGATCAACTTACTTTTTTAGCACAAAGATTCACAAGTTAATTAGAGTACTGCGCACTTCAGTAGTAGATATATGCACATAGCTTCTCTTTTTCTTTACTTCAGTTCCTAGCAATCACAGTTTCAGGTCCCGACAACAGAACCGTTTGTTGGCACAGGGAAATATCCAGGGTTCAACTCTAACAACGCACCAACAAACCCTAACTATTGGCCCTTTCATCAACACCTGCAAAGCAGATGAAGTCTCACCTGAAGTAGCAATAGGGGGGTTGCAGGACACATGTGTCTACAACTAGAGGAAATGCAAGACGATTCCTAAGCAACAACACAGAATAACCTAGAGACTTCTAATAGTATTATGATTAACTTTGCGAAGTTAGTTATATTTATTATCTTTAGTAAGGAAAATAACAATGCACTAACAGTATAAAAGATAACAAATAACATAGCATCAACCACATAAAACAACAAGATTTTACATGGTTCACCCTCTCCCCAGGGCTACTTCCAAAAAAATGTGTTTATTGATAAAGTAGATGAAAATATACAGTTCTATATGAACACTCAGCTGCATATCCTTCTCTCTCTCCTCTTTATCTCTTAACCCTGTGCACCCAGCTGCAGATTTGATCTTCACACCCAGCTGAAGATCCAAAATACAAGAATGATCTATAACAATTTTACATCTCGACCTCTCTATCGCCTCCTTCTCAACTCTTCTAGACCTCTATTTATCATTCCATGAATCTTAGAAACCCTAGACTGAAGTCTAGGTGCCAAAACCCTAGGTACCAAAACCCTAGGTACCAAAACCCTAGATACCAAAACCCTAGGTCCACAAAACCCGCATTTTAAAGACTTTGCCGACCTGTTCTTCCTTCTTCTCTGCGAGGTGCTCCAAAGTACCCATTAGTGTCTTCTTACGCTTGTTGACTTGTCCACGATCTATTTTATTTGTTTCTTTGTCTTCCTTGATCTTCTCTTTCGACATCTTGCTTTCCCTTACTTCATTTGTTCTTTTATGCTTCTTTAACCACTTTGACCCTTCCTGGGTTTGTGTGCCTTCCACGCACTTCATACTTTGTCTTTCTTCTTCTTTAATCTTTGCTTTCTTCCTTAATACATGACCAAGGGCCAACAGGAATCTTGATATATTGGTGTGCCTAGTTTCAATGGTATAGATTGAGGATCTGTCAGAGCACATGCAGCGACATAAAGTTGGGGTACCACACGCTTAGGTTTGGCTCTTTCGGTGTCTAGACAATGCATTTTTCTATTATTAGATACATTCATAGGAGAGGGTAGGACCCTTAGGACCATTATTGGGAGATCATTTATTTTTGTATATTTTTGTATTAACAGTCCTGGTAGAGGAAAATTGAGGCTAAGATCCTTTTTGGACCATGATCCACTTTTTGTACATTATGACTTGTGATAAGGATATATATACAGATGATATTTTTATGTCAATGATAATGTGCAAATGATGTGATTAAATACAAATATAATTTTTTGTGCTCCTGTGTTAATGTGAATGATATAAATGCAAATCTAACACATAGTTATCAAATGCATCAATTAAAGAATTGAAAACTCTTGGAGCATGAACATAAGTAATATGATCGAAAAAAAATGCTCTAGGAAACGTACCAGTAAGAAACGATGACATAGAATAGGGTTGAGAACATGATATTTGTCGCTCAACTGGGATAATATGAATTGGGCATCTAAATAAATTACTAAGGACCGAATATGATTCATAATAGAATCACGAAGTAGTTCAATAATAGCGCTATACTCAGCCATTTTATTGGTGGAAGGATCAAGACATGCACCTCTTGAAACAACCAATTTACGAGTGGGAAAATAAATCACCCAAGTGGTGGAAGCCAAGTTCCAAGTGTGACGGTTGGCGCCATTAGTAAACCCTACAAACGTCGAATAAACCTGTGACATATTCCAACTAATCAGAAGCATCGTAAGCACCACTAACACAAAAAATAAATCTAAGCTACCACTAGATACAACAATGTACAAAATTTACAAGAAGAATGCATAGGCATGGCAGCTTAAGTGTAATACTTCTTAAGGTAGAGCCCATTTTTGGGTTTCGACAATGCATTCCCCTCAAAATCCTCAAGTTCATAGGCTCCATTCTGCAAGGCATACCTCACAATGAATGGGTCGTGCCAGAACATATTAAACTTACCTAGCACCAAGACAACTTTGTCTTGGTCATAGACCAACACAAGGTGCCCTTTAGAGAAAACTCTGGGGTACATGAATTTATCATAGTTATCCTTGACATGATTCTTATATGCCTCATTTATTGTGGTATGATCTCAATGTTTCTTGTCAAGGTGCTCCAGGTAAACAAGGAATTACTCTAACTCATCCATGTCAAGGAAGCGTTTTATAACTATCTTAAGCAAATGGATTTCACATTCAATAGGAAAACATGCTTCTACTCCATGAATGAGTTGAAAAGGTGAGAAGCCCGTTGGAGTTTTGACTGAAGTTCAGTATGCCCACAACGTTGAATATAACATCAAATTCCAATTTTATTTTCTCACATTGACAGTTCTTCACAAAATGGTTTTCAAGGATTTATTGATAGCTTCAACCTGACCATTTCCCCAAGGATAGTAAGAAGATGAGTGCTCCTACCTAAAACCAAGTTTTGATGCTAATTCTAACATCATGCAATTTTGAAATTTACTTCCATGGTCAGTTATAATATCTTTTGTAACTTTGAACCTAGATATGACCTAATTAAACACAAAAATCATTGTTGTTTCACCATCACTAGAAAACGTTGGCATGGTTTCTTCCCACTTTGTAAAGTAATCTATAGTTGTGGGTGAGAAATCTTACCCTACGGATAGGCTAAGCTCCTATTTGGAAAAAGACCCCTATAGTTTGTCCAAATATAGAAGTGAACAAGTGGTTACTACTTTCCTTATAGATCTAACTCAATCAATCAAGCAAGAGAGAAGAAACATATGGCGTACCTGATTGCGATGTTCGTCCTCATTGCTCCAATCCTTGGTATTGATTTCCAAGATCCTCAATGCAATTAAAGTGCTGAAATTACTAGCAAAGTAACTCTTCTTCATACTCTATATTATTGGACAAATAAAATATATCTATGAAGACTGAAACAACAATAGACAAGCAAATGTAGAACACATGAACTTGAAGGGAATATGACAAGTTGATATTAATAGGAAAGATAAGGAAGGCACTTCAAAGGAATGATTGAAGATGAATTCACTTCTCCAAGCTCTCCTCATCCATCCCTTGCATGAATCTTGACATCAAAATGTTAATGCTTCCTCCAGAATCAAAGGTTTGATACATGTAATCGTCCTCCCTTCACCTTGGAAATACCTTCAATATATAGTCTTGAGAGGCACAACCACAATGAGAAAATGAATGATATGGTTGAGGATATGGCTCCCTAAGGTTGGGATATTATCCTAATATGAATCCATATCATATTGGTTGAACATAACCAACCTCATCCCAAGAGAGTTGGCCCATAGAATAAGGTGGAGGATCCTCCATTTCCCTCTAACAAGACTGGCGCTCCCCTAGAACTGGACATGTGGAACCATCCTATAAAGTGGTGCTCCTATAACATGGAAAGGGCATGCCATTACATGAATTTACACTCCCCAAGAATGGCCAGGGGGGTGCCACCCTTCATAAATTCCTAAAATGGGTCAAATTTTCCAAGGAAAAGGTGTGTTTCTTTTCTCAAATGATGGGGCTTCTTCTTCCATCATGACTTACGGATTGTGAAAATTGTTTTCATGGTGCCAAAGGGTTGAAAAACATAGAAAAATGAATGTGACACTTGGTAAGGTGCATACGACACTTGTGACAATGCATGCGACACTTAACAAGGTGCATACATCACTTTGCGACACTCAGGGTGTGAAAATCAAGTGTGAAATTTTGGTGTGTAACAGATGCCCCTAAAGTGTGAGGTCGGAAAAGAAACTAATGGCCAAAAAACTTTACAAATTATTCAATGCAACAGTATTGGAGTAGGAGAACCTGGAAAAAGATGCAAATAATCATCAATCAGTATACATGTTCTATTTCTGAGGAGAGCATATCTATGCTCGGAATACGAGATGACTCAAAGAACAGACGCTGACCAATATACTTTGGATCCATGATAATAGTGACTAAGGATATGAACACCATATATGCAATGTGGATCCATACCTCCATGACATGAACTGATCGCATCCACAAAAAATACACAATGGATCTATGAGATGACAAAACATAGACACATATCAATACAATGTGGATCTATGTGACAAGTATATATATCAGTAAGATTTCCATCATATTGATTGTAATGAAATATTTTACATGATCAAATTATCTCCATTGCAACCTGGGAAAAGCACATCAGAGAGTGAGTTCCCAACCCAGGGTCTTCCTCTTAATCTCGATGTAGTACAAATCTAGCCATGTGAATAGATGATTTGATGTCGAACATGGCAGAAACCACTTGATTACCAGTCATTAGGATAAATTGTTAACAAATGAGAGGGAAATCACCAATGATGACAATGATCCCAAAGGTATTGTTGAGCAATCAACACACCCTAAAAATATTTATCCGTTTTTTTACTTTTTGGGTACCACTTGATCTTCTGAACTGTCTGATTCAATTTCATTTTTTGAGAAATATTTTGTCTTTTCTTAGTTTCTGTGTCTGTCATCACCTATTCAGGTTTTTTTAAACTTGTGAAATCCAATGACTAAAAGACTCTAACACCAAAATTAAGAATCGACAGCCAAACACTACACCCAACCCGCTCAGGTTCGATGTCGGAAAGAATTCAAGTAAGTATAGGAACCATTCGGAAACAACAGTCGTCGAGCATCGATCTTCATCAACATCCGAAGAAGGGAGTTTTGGTTTGCAATAAGTTTTTCACATAAATATATCATCGGTAGTCGATTCCCCATCAGCATCGGTGAAAAATCTTCGATAGCTGATGCCTGACGCACTTTGTCAAAATCAAGGAAAATCCAGAAGGATCACAATGAACATTTCAACTGCGATAAAGTTATCCTCGATGTGTTTTTGGCATCAAGACCTTTTTTTGAGGGAGATGATCTAAGAGCGCTTTGGTGGGATTATCGTTGATTGTCGATCCTTGGCACTTTTCGGCATCGGTAAGATAAGGTTTGTTTTAGAACGAATGACTTAAGGAAATTCCTCACTTTGACTAACACAAGCGAATTGAGTCACTGGTCCCAAATGTCACATGTCTCTACCAGGTAAGAAGTTTGTTAAGAACCAAACATC